>DWAJ01003627.1:0-14385 GCA_018238005.1 Eurema mandarina
GAGATCGCTGTTCGATATAGTGCCTAGTGCGGCGCTGGGGGCCGCCGCGGCCTGCGGGACCGGCTCCACGCGCGGCCTCGACGACCACGTGCCGCACCACGTGAGGATTGCTGACGGGACGAACATACCAACACACAAACAGTACAGTTACATTGTAATTTGTTGCTGAAGGGTTAAACATGATAACACACATCTAGTTACATTGTAATTTGTAACAATACTGTTTAGTTTGTGTATTTTAATAATAGATAGAAATATTCACTTTAGATATTTATTGTAGAAGCAAGCACATTATACAGGTTGTAAGGACAACGACACGAGGGAAGAGAACATGGCGGAAATCTTCCCATTTATAAAACTAGATGGCGCCACTGAGCGCTAATTATAGATTATATAATTTACTTTATTACAACAATTACAAATGCTAATTTAAAAGAAATAATTATTAAAGAGCCGATACATACACGGCTCACACTCCTACTAGATACCTTCCCGGTTTTCGGAAGATGAGGGTTTTAACGTATAGACAGATAATGTGTTAAAAAATAAACAAGGTGATTTATCTAAAACAATTAACCCTTAAAACATTACAAAAATTTCTTATTAATTACTAGCTGACCCGTGCCAACTTCGTTGGGCATAATGTTAATAATCCTTTTCGGTTTTTTATATAGCCTATGACACTCAGCAATAATATGGCTTTCTATTGGTGAAAGAATTTTAAAAATTGGTTGAGTAGATCCCAAGAATACGATTAAGACTATTATTAAGACCCCTTATAGTTTAACAAACACACAAACTTTACTTCTGTATAATATTAGTATAGATTTAAAATTGCCCAGCTTATTGAACTGTTCATAATCACTCATAATAAAAACACTCGTGATATGAAGAAAATATGTAAAGTTATGAAAACATATTTTATAACATTAAATATATTATGCCGCAACTTCTATCGCAGTCTATCATATATTGAGCAGCTATTAAACGAAAAAAATTCTATTTAATATCATATTTCATTTTGGACGCTAAATAAAAATTTCTTTCTTTCCTACTTTATAAATGTTTTTAAATTCCAGATTCACGTAGTAGACGAGCAACGCATGTACACGGCGTGGTCCGAGGGGGGGAAGGAGGAGGGCACCGTAAACTTGGACACCGGCATCATCGCTGTGAGGAGGGAGCTCAATAAACTGCACTATCAGCTGGCCAGCGAGGGATATAGCGAGGTAAGGAAAAACAGTTATTACTACTATTAAATTCTATACTAGCTGTGCCAGCGACTTCGCCCGCGAAGAAAAGTGACTTTGGGTAGCATTTTTGAAAATGCCTAACTCGCGCCAACAAACCTTCAGCGAGTTCAACGTGATTCTTTAAATTCCCATAACTTTTTTATTTATCAACCGATTGACATGAATTAAATACTAAATGTTAAGTGAAGCTTACCACAATATATCATTGAAAACCCCATCTAGATAGGATAAGCCGTTTCTGAGATTAGCGTGCACAAACAAACAGACAAACGGACAAAAATTTCAAAAATCATTGTTTTGGGTTCTATTGCGTTAATAAAGGTCTCCTATAATATTTTTTCTCATATATCTTCCATGTACAGACAGCGACTTGTTACATTTTTATTATATGTATTGATGAATATTGAACTAAATTATACTACCATGAGCTAGACTTTATTTTATTCAAAAGAAAAAAATAACACTTTTTCTACGTTGATATTTTCTTATTGCAAAGTTTGTATTAAATTATCAGTTCAAATAAAAACCCAAATATGAAACTGGAGATGTCACAAAATAAAAATAGAAAGAACTTTTAATTAATAGTAAGCCTGTTGACTAAGAAAATAATTAGTTCTGTAGACAAGTTTGTTAGTAAAAATCGCTAATTAGCGCCCTAAACCAACAACGTTGAAAGGTAATTTATAAATGAATAATAACAAAGTTCAGTTGCGCCTTTAAAGGTCAAAGATCGCTTTTAACGAGAAAATACTAATGGCTTTATTAGCTTAGATTGTTTCTAATCTAACCTATAGGTTACTTGATAAAATACTTATTACTTATTTGAATAGGGTCATAAAAGACTTGAACTTCAAGACTTGACTTCTTGATGTAATGCCTGTCTTATTTATTTAAAGACATTTAGTATAAAACTTATCGCTTATCGCTATCCGTCGTCTGTCTGTCCCTATGTATGCTTAGATCTCTAAAACGACGAAACGGATTTTGATGCGGCTTCTTTTAATAATAGTGATTCTTAAAGAAGGTTTATGTGTATAATTCATGAATGTGTGTTAAACCGCGAGGTGCAGCTAGTTAACAATATTGAATTAATGTTACAGCACAGCAATTACTTTAATAGTTACATTAGTTTAAATAAATAATAATTAAAAAAAGCTTTCGCGCGATCGTGGTTTCGATCTCCGCACCGGAACAATAAAATTGTATTTTACATGTATTTTTTGGAGTCTGTGTTTTCTAAAACAAAACATATATATAATCTACAGGCTCCTGAAAAACAGTATTTACTATCTTGGGAGCCTGGGTAAAATATTTTGTAAATCACCTCATTATGGAAATAAATTATTATTATTATTAATCTTTGATTATACGTATGTTTTGTACATAAGAAAAGTACGTCTATGTAAGTTATCCGTTACAAAGTTGCTATAACACGGGGACTAGATGGCGCTGTGTTAAAAAAATCTCTTGAAGTCGTGAAGTGTCATTTTTTTTAACCCACTCAACTTCCAGTATGATCGGAGTCTGTGGCTAACATAAGCTAATTCTTAAGATACCTTATAAATTATGTCCTTAAATATTACATTCATATTAGAGGTCTGAGAGTCATATTAGTGGTTTTCCTGTAAAGTTTTGGTAAGCGTTATCTATATTAATATTATAAAGAAGTAAAGACTGTTTGTTTGTTAAATTGTAAGGGGTAATCTCGGGTTCTATTGAACCGATTTTAAAAATTCTTTCACCCATAGAAAGCCAATTTATTGCCGAGAGTCATAGGTTATATAATAAAGTTTCAAATATTACAATGATTATTACCGATACGCCCAACAAAGTGGGCACGGGTCAGCTAGTCTTACATAAAAATAGTCTAGAACAATGTTTTAGTAGATCGTTCGAAAGACATTATAGATTGGACTTGTTATACTACTAAGGATATAAAATCACGAAAATTCCGGCGTGGTTAGTTTAATACGTATAAGTAGCGTCACGAATCTTTAGTGCTGAACGAAACCTGCGGAGCAGTCAAAATAAGGTATCGAGGGGACGGCACGGAGCGCGGGGCGCGTGATCGTCGGGTGCGCAAGCGTTGATTGGTTCCCCAGTCGTGTTGTCTTTCTCGCACCAATACGTCAATTACGAGCGTGATTCTACCGATGCGCAGCTATTCTCGTCCAGCGCTAAACATTCGTGACGCGACCTATAATTAAAACATACAACAGCAGTGGTCTTAATTAAGCGTTTATGTGCAAAGATATCCAACTGATTAAAGCAACAAAGGCTACAAAATCCCAAACTTATTTATATACTGAAGTTATTCCCTGAAAATGTCTTTTTTATGACAGGATGAGCAGATTCCCCAATTTACGAGACACACTTGAGGGTTTTACGAGTTTACGTCAAACTCACTTAATAAATACAACTATACGTCATCTTTTTTATGTACCTATCCTATTTTTAATGGGTATTAAACTTTTATGTTAGGTCAACTAAAAACTAACCTAATTTGCGACTAGCCTATTACTATACAAGTTTTTACCATTTATAACACGAAACATGAAAATACCTGTCATTTATGGATAGGACAGGTCAAAAAATTACTGTTTTATTAAGATTTTTTCAGGAAAAGAACCTTAAAAAAACAGTCATCTTCTTTTGATATTCTTAAAGCTAACATCTTGCTATCAGCCAGCATTCCATTAGAAGATAAAATATAGCTAATTATATCTATAATAATTATTTTAATTACTATAATATGTAGTTTTAGTTATAACAAAGTATGACGTAGTAACTAATAAAACCCATTCAACCATTTTCCATGCAAGACTAATCCACACGTTAACATTGCAACCAAAATGTTTGCAGAATCCTTTAGTTTATTTACACACAAGCTGTTGCTCGTGGCTCCGACTGCGTGGACTTTCATATAAACTTTGACCCCATATAAAGTTTTTATTATTTTTAAGATGTATTCTGCTATTAGGGGCGGGGACAAATCCAAAGACCCAAAACCGTGAAAATTGGTCTAGCTAGGTCGATGTCGAGTTATAAGCATTGTAACAAACCTGTCTTTGTTTTATATGTATAAACATGAATGTATTTATATTCAGACACCGCTGAATCGGAAGCTAATATATCCTTTAGTCTAACTGTCCTTAACTAACTTCACGCTCCCAAAAACAACCAAAAATTGTATAGCAATTTTAGCAAATGAACCTTAAATATCGGTACCAAAACTGAGGCTCATTACAGAAAGCATTCACGATAATGCAAAATATTCAAAGGCAAATACAACGTGAAGCAAATTAGGCCCCTAATTGCGCGTTTGACATAATAACGAATGAACATTTTGTACCTATCGCAAATACTGGTACAGTAGCTAATATCATGATTCGGTTATTTGGTTGGTTTTGTTTCGTAAGTTTCTGTATAATACTTTAGTTTTAAAGAAGAATACTGGTTGAAACAACTGTTTAAGAGTACATTTTCAAAGAATATTTAAAAATTATTGGACGTCATACTTTGGACTTGTAAGTTTTTCTCCAGCTTAGTAAATGGCAAAGAAAAAATTAGGGATATAAAACAACGTAAATTTTGGATGAAAGAAACACGTAACAATTCTTAGCTCTGTATAGGGGGTACCCGGTACATCCAGGAGGATTCAGCTGTCTTGGGAAAGCATTGATTTATTAACATGAATGCATTTAAAAGCAGAAAAGTTTGAGAACAGTACAACAAATCCAAGAAAACTTTCTACTCAAAACTCTAAGTTGAGACACGTTAATTAATTATTTTAATATCGCCATTCAGTTAAATTATTTGCTACTGAATGGGGATATTACGATTCAAGAGAGCGACTATACACTGCTAACGTAACTACATGAAAAATAAACAGCTTACAATTTATTAGATTGAATTTATTTGATAACACATATCCGTTAGCGAGTCGACAAAGCTCCATCACATCTCTAATGTAAAATTCACAGCAAAATAACGATAACAACGCCGGAATATTTTCACGGGAAATGCGCGAAACGTGCCCAAACGGGATTTTGTTTTAATGAAAATAGCTTTGACACTTGGATGTGTGCTTTGTCTAATTTGAATGTAGTTTTATTTAATAAATACGAGTTCACTTGTTCGCGTTAATTAAATAGAAATGCTTATTGATTGAACTAAATAATAATCTTGATTCCAGGTAGTTTGAATCAGAATTAATTTTGGTAGTCTTATATAAAGAATGAATGAAATGAAATTCTTCGAGGGTCGATGTTTGGCTGTGGTATTGAAAGCACGTGTTGCTGATTACCAGAGCCAAATATCGTTTTATCTACACACAACTAGACATTGGCAAAATTGCGATAACGCAGCACTGTCATTGACCAAGAAAAGGAAGATGAATGAAATTCTTTACGTTAACCTGAGCAACAACTGTGAAAGAGTCTCCTAGAGCACCAGTAACTCCGTCGCATTACAGGACAGAGGCTTTAGCCGGTTTGAGTCAGAAATAATCTACTTTCTTCCCCCGGGACTGAGGTACCCGTGGTCATTCCCCCACGTAGATGAAAGTGAAGCAACACCGCGTAAAATTAAAAATTAAATTATTATGAAAATAATTCATTTTATTTTTACTGTTTTATTAAGTAGACCGACAAATAGGCTACCATCATACCATCATTATTGTGAATTGACGCAATGCTGTACTCCTTTGTTTACATGCAAGCAACTGACTCCTGAAAATTAGTTCTCTCATTACTCAAAACATTTCTCTACTCATACCTACACCCAATCTTCTAATTACTCCAAAAATTTCACCATGTATTATATCACATCTAATCCTCTTATATAATTTAGCGTGTGATCATTCTGCAGAAGAAGAAACCCCATCTAAAAGCAAAGTAATAAATACAAGAGATAGATCTTTATGACCATACAGTGTCCCTAACACCAGTTTGCGGACACGACGGATCTAAAATCAATTCGAGACAATAAAAGGATCAAGATCGCGATTCCAGTAAATCGCTATACCCAATATCGGTTCTATCTTGATATTAAACTCTTTATACGTGGCGTGCGGATTGAAAATAGTTTTGATACTTTGAAATTGAATTGCTTGACAATTGACTGCGCTTTCTTGTCAACTGTAGGTACTAGTATATAGATTTCAAGTTTATTGAAGTGTTTTGTCCTTCTTGTCGTGGTTGGCTGTAAGATATAGCTTTCTAGAGATATGCCTGCCAAATGCTTGACTATTGAGTATTGACTTTTGACTTATATAATATTTGCTATATATAAAATTTGTCCTTTCTGTCGTGGTTTTGATGCTTATTGCATTAGTCAGGCAATTAATGAATGTATATTTTTTTACCTTGTATTGTATTTGGATTTGGATGTACATAAAAGAAGGTAGATGTGAACCTTCTATCACTCGGGTGTGGCAGTTGGTTGTCGGCCATTAAAGCGACACCAGTAAGGTACGTGTTTCCTTGTAATCCCTAGTAAATACATAACATACCTATATTATTTTTTAAATATTATGGTTTTTATATATAGAGGTAATTTAACTTATTCTGTGTGTGATAGCTTCGTTGAGGAGGAGGTCCGTAGCTTCCTTGAGGAGTTTTATCATAATCTTATATAACGCTAAAGTTCATGGTAATCTAATAAGACTGACGAAACCACAAGAAGAAACGCATAAAATGTAAATTCGTTAAAAACAATACAAATAGAAGTGAACGCTTTTCAAATGCAAAAGTCAAAAGTTAACCCAAGCATTTACGAACATACTCGTATTCCCTGTTTAACAATTCACTTCACAACGTCAGGTATTGTGTACCGAAGTGTCTTGAAGTAATACTATATTCCAGGGGTCGCCAAGTTGCGGCCCGCCCTTTTGTTGTTATATTCTTTTATTGCTCTCGATAATTGAGGCGACGTTACTTTTTTGTTTTTGTTTTTATGAAACTATACAAATATACAAAAAATATTTTATTATTTTCAATGTAAGTGTAACTTTGCAAGTGTTAAGGAGAATCATAAATAAAAGAAATGACGTAACATGGATACAAATAATAAAATTAAGCTATTAGTCATGCTTCTAACGTATAAGTTCTACAATCAAAATGTAAGTCGACGACAATTACTGAATTAGAAAGTTCCACAATCATTAACTTCCACCTTAATAAACATCTATTTAAAAATGGGGCTCTTCTATTTAAAAATTGTTTCACACCTTGAAAATAGTTCCAAATATCGCGGAGCATGGCCACCCCTGCCTTATAACCCTGAAGCTGTTTCTCTAACGAGATGCAAAATCGATAACTCTAAACTCTATGAAGCTATACCGAAACGCTCACTTGCTCAAGTTGTATGCTCATATTCGAGGGGTTAAAATTAAAATTAAAAAACTTTTGAAGGTCTCGTAAACATTGTGGTTATCCCATTTAATGAAGACTCTACTGTGGATTCTCTGTATGAGTCGGGTGTAATTATCCTACTAATATTATTTGCGAAAATTTGGGAGAATGTTTGAAAGTACGTTTGTTACTCTTTCACGCAAATACAACTTTATGGATTTGGCTGAAGTATGGCATGAAGGACCCATTTTTTGACGGGGGGAAATCCTCTTACGGATACCGCAGCCTCCTCCGGGGAGAAGGAGGTGGTTATGTCGGACTCGCCAGAAGGGCCCTACCGATTAAAACCCACCGGTGTTCCGTCACGCACTCTTTCGGGGGGCGGACTTGCTGAGGACGCACGTAGCAATCTTCCGCAAGCCCGCCACGCGCCGGCGGCCGCTTTGTGGTGCGGCCGCCTCCTCCAAGGCATGAAGGACCCTGGATTAATACATTGGATATTTTATACCCCGGTATTGCTCCAAGATCGGGAACAACATGATAAGAACCGCGGTGCGTGGCTAGTGCTAAATCTATATTCTATAAGGCATGTTGTTACCCTCTACCACTAAGCAAACTCTTAAATTGCCCGTTAGCATATAAAAACACCAAACCATTCAATGTCGAGCAGTTCAACCATTGGTTATATGTCAAATATCCATTTGTAAACATTTTTTTTTATTCTATAAAGTGGTGAGGCGATCTGGACGTCCACTGGACCAATATAATGTGCACTACATCGACGCTCCCCACTTTGAGTCATAAGCTGTTAGGACTTAATAGCCCAGCAATCTCGCCGGCGACAGTGGCCTTCAGACCGGAGCATGTGCACATCACTGTTGTACTATAACGCAGATTATTTCAATAGATGTAATAATTAGTAAATTACATTATGTCTATCTAAACTCTAAACAATCCATAAACTAAACCATAGCCACGTAATCCATCAATAATATTGATTCAAAATCCCTTAAACAGTCTTATCCTCAAACCGTATATTATACGCACGCTTTACTCACAAAAGCGAACCCATTCGACATAAAGATATTATTTCCCCATCAGCAAAAGATCAAGATGATTACGTAATTTATAAACTGAATGACTCCATCAATATTCGATATCTTTGATGGATACGTTTGATTATAAAAATCACATTAGACCTAATGGATGTTCAATCTGGTATTATTTAAATGGCCCGAAATGAGGGTAGAATTAAGGTTTTTTCGGACCGATTATCGCTTTAATCTTTCGAATTGACGGTTAATCCAATACGTTACGAGAGCGCCTCTGAAGTCGAATTCTAATGCTGCCATTACGATTATTTGCCTATTGTCTGGCAAAAAATCTCTTTATCTTAATTTAACGTTTTACTTACGTCCTTTTATTAGATAAAGAGGATAGCGTGATGATAAGTAACTACCATTTTTTTATTTATTTATAGGTGGTAACTGAGCAGGAAGGTTGTTCAGGAAAAGCATCATTTGCAGGATATTTAAATAACTATTATAAGAAAATAGGAAATAAATGAGATGAAAAATTGACAGGGAAAAAGGAAGGATTATAATTGAGAGTAATACGTATCAGTACTCAGTAGGAGTAAAAGTACTTGGGGCTTCAACTTACCTAAACAGAATAAAGACAACTTCGTCAAGATTGTTATGATGTTATATTGACAGTTTTGGCCTCATAAACGAAGCAGCTATTCTAAATATTTAATTGAAATATTCATTTAACAAATCACAGAAAATTTCACAACTTCAATAAGGCTTAAGTTTAACCTTTCTTTGGTAGTGCGAATACTTAAGATAACTAATTTAAATTTCACAAATTAAAGGGTTATATAAATTAAACAAGCCAGCTACGTAGGTTATCATAATGAAAATATATTATTACATTTTTATTAGAGCGTAAGCCTCCAACTCTGTTTATTTAGGAGGATCTTTGTCTATGAGGTTATTAGAGTAATAACAACCCTTCATCTCCCAAATTATATAAGGGATACTACCATTGTACCCTTTTATTTATAATTAAATGTATATTTATCTTGTTACTTTATTACTTATTAATGCTTTGTCAGTTGTCCTTCTAAAACAAGATTTTAACTATGATTATTATTGTTATTATGGATATTAACTCGTAGCTTTTAATAGGGTAGAGAGAAAAGTGGAAAAGCTATAGAGGATTGAACTGAGATTATGAGGAAAAAATTAATGCTAGCACTAACAGCATCTTTGACAAAATGCCATTCCATGATCAACATAAATAGATCTAGCCTATTATTACTTGACAATGTAGTACTTTACAGTAATTTTATTTTGTCAAACAGAATTTCTCGATTAACTTTCTAAAATTATCATTAATTGTATGCATTAATAATAGTTGGTTTAGGTGAATATTTTTTGTAATCCAAATGAACTTACCAATTATGCTTATGAAACACACTGGATTCTTTCATTGTCATCAATCGAAATCTAATCGAGTTCAACTCACTCGAAACCAGTTCCAATCGAATTCCAAATGAGTTATCACGGTACAGGAACTTGAATCACCTATTCGACCTCCAAGTGAATGCGGGTGAACTAATGAGGTTGTATTTACTTAGAGGTCGAGGAAATTATGTGATAATTTGGAACAGTTATTCATATATTTATTCATCTATTAAATGAGATCGCTATTGAGGTTGTGAAGGGAATTTCTGTTCATGTAATTTGGAAGTGGATTAGGGACTTTTTTTTCTTTATTTATTTAGAATGTAGAAGCAAAATATAATATTCATGTAGGTATTTAAATAACATACAAAATCTTTATCAAATACATGAGAAGGAATAAAGGAATTTTATTTAAATTTTTCAAAAACTTTTTGTATCACCAATCTAGACAGCTGTTTTATTATGTATTGACAGATAAAGTGTTTGGAATCAGTCACTATATTATGAGTTGTATTCACTAATACTGATAAAAGTAATTGGACTTGTGGAAGAGTGCTCGCAGTTAGCTATTACCCAGGCGTCGATGCTGGACCACCAGAGATTTCCGTGTAAGGATTTCCTTGCAGAGTGAGTTGCCCGGCACAGACCAGGATTGTGGTACAATATCGAGCTCTTCTGCATCATACACAGGATTTATATCTTATATAAAATAGATTTAACACATTTATGAAAGGTTAACTTGAAAAATATTATTGTCTTGGACATAATAACCATAATACGAACATCACATATTGCCCAGAGAGTCAAAATTTATCATCACAATGTTTATTGCAAAACTGCTAGATGCCGGAAATACCAGGTTTATGAGTGTTTTATTGGCGGCCATTAAAGTTATAGCTGTGTTGATAAGAAATATCGAATCGTTATAAACTCAGCGAGCAGTATTTCGGATGAGATCTGTATTGAATCTCCGATGTTTATATTGAAAAGGTTCAAGGCAAAACTGCGTTTGATTGCTTGGATTTAAAAACACCATAAAAGCTTGAAGACATTACATATGATGATGAAGAGGTGTCGATTTTGCTTTCATTTGAAGCAATACATGGACCATATCTGAATTACCTAAACTGGGAATACAATTTTTCTACCAGACTTGTTGTTTTGTTGTTTTCTAGCCACAATTTTCCTGAATAGCATATACTTCTTATCATGTAAAGGTGTTATTAAAAAATATATGTAATAGAAAATTTTAAAGTTTTCCTTGCATCAAAGGGAGTAGATCATTTTCAAAACATCCATAGAACACGGTAGCTCCAAACCAGAAACCAGGTCATTCCCAAACTGAAAACTGCGAATTTTTTAACGTAAATACAAAGTTTTGCTTTTAATATTCCTTCATAAATATCCTGTTAATTCTGAAGCGGAACGCGGTGAGGACGCCAAAATTTTTCTCATTAAAATTAATATTTGTCAGCAACACGCGAATTATGGTGGGAAGCGCGCTGACTCCGATGTACTGAGAACAATAGGGATGACAATATCCTGCTCCAATATAAGAGATGAATGTTTAAAGGCATTTTTGGTTTTCATAAAAGTTATGTTAGCTTTATGTCTTTTGCTTTCCTAGACTGATTATGTTTGTTATTTGATGTCTTGTAATTTGTAGATTAATTAAAAAACATTTCTAAATAAAAACACCTGGATGTTGCAGGCTCCTGAAAAATAATTGGTGCTTTCTTGGGAGCCTGGGTACTTTCATGTAAACATATTGTTATTAGAAAAAAAAATTATTATGATTATTATTATATAACACTAAAATGTCAAACTTTTTGGTGTGCCAAAAAGTGGTCACTGTCACCTAATATAATTTTCCGAGCCTGATTTTTCAGGCGTTACCAACCTTCTGATTATTTAATATAATTCTAAACAGTCCCATACAATTACTTTTTAAACAACCTATTAAAGCTAAGTTTTAACTTTATTAAAATTACATACATCGTTAATAAACGTAGTACGTCGCTAAAATTGCAGCAGTGCGCAACATTTGGAGCGCAGTTTGGATAAAACATTGCTTTTGTTCAATCAGCTATTATGGCACGTCCGATACCACATTATGGACGTAAACACTGTACGGAAATTGGTTCATTACAACAATCAGCTGGATAATTTTCATGAGCTTGTTTGATAATTCACATGAATAAAGAATAATTATTATTTGTATCGTGATTGAGAAAATATGTAAAAAAGTAGTTACCTAGTAACTTTTATCGTACTCGTAAAATTTTATACCTGCACGGATAATGTGCAAAAAATTTAAAATTGTTTTAAAACACTGCATTAGAATGTATGTTTGCTTGTAAACCATACCTTACTATAGGGATTTAAAGAAATTTTCATCAAAAGATAGACTTCTTCTTGAAGGAGGTTTTAGTTTATATACATACCCCGATTAGCAGCCCTTATAGCAGCTGACGCGAGCTAAAAATATGTATTAATAAAATATTAAGTTATAACGCGAATGAGACAACAGCTCCAACATGTCCAACTGCTTTTAAATGTCTGCTATGTGTTCCAAGAACTGACTTGCGTCGAACTTAAAAATAAATTAATTAAGCCCTTTATATGTTTAATAAAGTGCCATTACTAATATTGAAGTTAAGATAGAGAGGTATTCATAGAGAATATAATACAGACCATAAAGTTCATAGAATTGCAACGAAAACTTCAAAAATATGAACCCAGTGTAATAATTGACGCGTCAACTGCTTTGTGTAAAACTGAAGACAGAGAGAGTCTCAGTTTACAAATTCTAGAAACTTCGAAACGAAATTCATTTAAGAAGCGAAATGTTCGCGACACCTGAAACTTACTTTTGATGGAAAACTTGATTGTTAATTATTTGCTTTTCAAACAATGAATTTCAGATAATTTAAGCAGCTTTTGCGATACCGCATATTTCTATTGTTTCATTATTCTTAAATAATTTCATAATTAATCCGTAGGTCGATAATCTGTATGACCAGATGCTCATGACCCTCACTTAAAGCGATAAAATGGTGGGGTTTTATACCGAAATAATGGGAGTGGGGGTCATGAGTATTTGGACATATTATACCCATTCACATCCTATGGACCGTTTGAATAACCCATAGCTTATCAAAGCAATAATGTGAAGATTATTAAAAAATAGAGCAACAACATTTTTATCTAATACACGATACAATAAAAATAAACATTCTATTTTTCGTAAATAATTACCCTCGGAAGCTACAATAAAGCTAGCATATACATTATTCTCAATTAATATAAGCAATTATTCATTTATATCATTAACTTTACATAATTGTAAAGTTAATGAAATAAATGAATAATTGCTTGCAAGCTAATGCTTGGATAACACAAAGATTTTATAAACTGAACATACTTATTGTAATTAACAATTTTATTACATCAATTAGACGAGACACAGTCTTTCATATTTAATTAACGAATTTTTAATACCAAATTTTTATCAATGAAAGGCTTTTTACATACATTTATAATTATAGAATCCAAAAAAACTTACGACGAAAAAAAACAGCTGAATCACGTTTCAATTTTGATATCTTTTATATAAAGTAATTTAATATTAAATCGCTTTCCGCTTTCGTAATTAAAACTGTAATTAAACACGAGACCGGCAACAATGGATTTTTGAATGTTTAATCTAAAAAGAATTTCGTATATATTTTAATAACGAAGCAATTTTGGTAGAAATTCACAGATTACTCTCCTCTTGAGCCTAGTGACATATTTTTAGCGGAATTTAGTATAAGTTCAATATAATACACGTTATTCAAGCTTATATTGAAGATTTATTTGGTATAAATTTTATCGGGAACTGAAAAAACCTGTATGTTAATACCGGTAAATAAAAATAACCTTGTTTTTGATAGACTAGATATAGGTACTATCAGATATTTCCTATAATTTTTATAAACTCATATTATATGTGAGCTAAACTTAATAATAATAATAAGTATATTTTATAATAAATGTCAAAGTCAAAGTCAAATTCAAAAGTATCTTTATTCAATTAGGCTACATAAAGTAACACTTTTGAATCGTCATAGTATTACAAAACATTTACCACCGGTTCGGAAGGCAGTTTCTACAGAGAAGAACCGGCAAGAAACTCTGAGAGTCGCTCTTTTTAAAATAAGAACATACAATTGTAAATATAAACAAAAATTCGACTATTATAATATTTATACAATTATACATGAAAAAGGGTCACGTCCATCGTTCGGTCCGTCCCACGAGCGTTAAGAA
>DWAJ01003628.1:0-14385 GCA_018238005.1 Eurema mandarina
TTTTTTTTTGTATATGTTGTAATGTTGTTTTTTTTACATATAATAAAGAATTTATAAATGAATAAATAAAATAAATATATAAACCTTCCTCTTGAACCACTCTATCTATAAACAAAACCGCATGAGAATCGGTTGCTTAGTTTTGAAGATTTAAGCATACATACGAAAAAGCGAGAAAGCGACTTTATCTTATACTATGTAGTGGTTAGAATTTGACTGCGTAGTGAATAAATTGGTTAAATTCGGTTCGCTAAAAAACTCTAACATAATGAGAGTTCCATTCCCCCCCCCCTGGTTCAATTGTAACGTATAGTACGCGTCACGAATCCTTAGCGCTGAACGAAATCTGCGCAGAAGTCAAAAAAAAGGTATCGAGGTAACGGCGCGGCGCGCGGGTCGCGTGATCGTCGGGTGCGCGAGCGTTGATAAAAGTACCATTACGAGCGCGATTCTACCGATGCGCAGCTATTCTCGTCCAGCGCTAAACATAAATGACGCGTACTATACCTAATTGCCTTCTACGCAAAGGTTAAAAGTTGTGGTTATCGTACGGTCGTGGGTTCGATTCCTACACAGGAAATAATTTGTTATTTGAGTTAGAAGCGTCCTGTGGTATTATTATTATCATTAATTATATTAATATTATTATTATTATTTATGCCCTCTTGTTATAAATTGTAATCAAAATACTATGTTACAGCTAAAACTAAATTCATCAGGTATATTGACAAGTCAGTCATTAAAATAAGTTATATTATTGGATTGGCCATAGTCGGTTCATTTACCAAACAATTATCTAAAATTAAATTAAACTAAATTTACTTTTCAAGCAATAATTAAAACGTATGCACGAATTTCCTTTGTTCGTATTTAAAGCATTTTAGTAGAACGAGGTACTAGTATAAAGGAGTCATAATTTCTTAAGAAAATGCAGCGAACGTTAGATCATACGTCGCTTAAAATAAATAAAATGGCTAGAAATGAAAGTATACTGCGAACACGCCACATAGCACACTCTTAGAGAAGCAGTAACTATGATTTTAGTATAATAACGGATATTTCTATGTAAATTACTTTACGTTTATGTATCCTAGTCAAAGTCAAAGTCAAAGTCAAAAGTCTCTTTATTCAATTAGGCTACATAAAGTAACACTTGAATCGTCATGGTATTACAATAACTTTAACCAACGGTTCGGAAGGCAGTTTCTACAGAGAAGAACCGGCAAGAAACTCTGATAGTTGCTCTTTAAGCTCTTAATATTATAAATTGGAAAGTTTGTGATAATGTATGTTTGTTATTATTTCACTCAAAAATGACTGGACTGATTTATACATATGTATCACCCTGGATCCTTTTTGTTAACAAAGGGTATTTTATAACCCGTTATTGCCCCGGGAACGGGAACTACGCGGGAAAAACCGCGTGTCACAGTAACGTTCATATTTATAATAATATTTTTATTTTTTTAATATTATGTTTTCATTAAATTAAATCAATGTAAAGTTGTAAGTCCGCTAAACTGCGAACCCTTTTTTTAGCGGAATCAGGGCTTCTTTTTATACATATATATCTATATAACTATGTATATAATATATTCATTTTTTACTTTATATTTACATTGCTTTTGATGTCACTGTCCTTATTAAATAAATAAAACAATTAGTCTACGGATCCTTAGTTATTAAAAAATATCCGAATTATAACTTTCGGATGGTCACCGAATGTCGTGAAGCTCCCTCGTCCAGAAAACTGCAGCAGATAGCAAACCAAGATTTAGATTTATTTTCATTAAAATACCTCGCTTTCTAAGATTCGCTTTTGACTCGGGAAAGATTTTTAAGTCTAGAAGAAACTGGACACTGAAGAAATGTTTTAAAATACATTTTTAGTTACTTTTTTTAATGTTAATTAATGTCTGTCTCCGTCTAAGGAATTCTTAACTACGTTCTTCATATAATTTCTTTGTAGAATTTAGTTTAGAAATTATTTTATGGTTTTTTATGCAACATCTTCAAGATTGTCGTTTGTGTTAGATAGCTGAGTATTTTTTGTTTGTTTTTAAGAACTTGCTGTTGGATGGAATCATTATTAATAATTAAATTTATAAACAACTAGCGATACGCTCCGGCTTCGCTTGGATAAATTATGCATACAGTAAGCTATCCTATCTCTAAGTTGTATTAAACTGCACACGTTGTGAAAAATTAAATTAAAAATCGGTTCAATAGTTTTGGAGTCAATCACGGACAAACAATATGACAAGTTATTTATATATATTAAGATAATATACTTAGCCATACGGTTCAATATCGTATTACACGAAAAACTACATATCACAGCTGGTCGTTCATCCATAAGATATAGCATGGCACTGATTAGCAAAGTTGCTCCAATAGAACTTCCTTAATTAAACCTCTCGGCAATTCTGCTAACCTGGTAGAACTCTAATACCAAATTAGAATATTCATAGTGACACAGGATTTTGCAAACGTGAATGTATTTTTCATATAATTAATAAGTAATATTTTAATTATTACTTACATTATTTACTTATTTATATTACTAGTAACCCGCCCCGGCTTCGCTCCCATATATTATGCATGCATTATACATATAAAACTTTCTCTTGAATAACCCTATCTATTAAAAAACCGCATAAAAACGGTAGCATAGTTTTAAAGATTTAAGTATACGGTATAAGTATAGGGATATACGGACAAATAAACTTTGTTTTATACTATATAGTGATAATAATAAAATATTAAAAACCTGTTTGTCTGAATGTCTGAATTGCGACAGAAATACGGAGCAATTTTATTTGAACATTCAGCAGGGAACTGAAATAAAGCCTTAAAAATATCAGAAGCTTCTTAAAAAACGGAAAATTCTCTTCCAATATCCCTCCTTCTTCCCCTCCTGCTTCCCTCCCTTGCCTCATTAATCCCTTTTTTCATAACTCTTCTCTATTACAAAAGCCGACAACGCATTCGCAAATCTTATCTATCTTAAGTCCATTATAGTCCAAGACAATACGAATTTCAGATAAAAACAGACTTTCACTATTCGTATGCGGATTTTTCTAAGTACATAATATCATAAATTCAAGTTTTTTATATCAAAATTCGTATTAAAAGATCTTTTTTCTTGGACTATTAAAGCAATTAACTATCAGAAAAAATCTTCCACATATACGGGAAATTAAAACCGCCCCAAGCACTGATCTGAAAATGTATTTCTGATATACAGCAAACATGATTATATTACACCTTTTCGGATAACTCATTTATACGGAACTTAAATACATCGTTTTAAATGCATAGCGTATTAATTCACGGTAATGAACTTCAATTCTGGGAAACTTGTTTATATTATACTCGAATAACTGAATTATATCATGAAAGCAATGATATTATCATTAAATAGTATAAAACAAAGTCGCTATCGCTGTCTGTCCGTCCCTATGTATGCTTAGATCTTTAAAACTACGCAATGGATTTTGATGTAGTTTTTTTTAATAGATAGAGTGATTCTTAAGGAAGATTTATATGTATAATACATGCATAACATAGTAGAGAAAGACTGATAAATTTATAGGTTTCTAATGTGATGTCGTAAATAAGAACGTTTTTTTGCGCTTATATTGCAAACGCTGGCTAAACCCTCCGAGATAGACCAAAATATTGTACTACAGTATTGTCCACCTTAAAAAGTTCTACACAAAAGTCCGGGATGGCATATGTCTATCTCTTAGGGATAAGCCACCATAACCATTTTCAATCCTTTACTAATAAATGGTTATTTATGTAGTGATTTTCAACTATACAGCATAAATCCTTATCCAATTAAGTACCTTAAATAAATTGCGCATTTATTATAGATCAATATGTTTTTTACCGCATGTTATTTGAGTGGATATTTCCGAAGATATTACAAATTTAAAATGCAGGGACGTGGTTGTGGCGTTGTGTATGAAGACATTCTGTAGTTGCACCCGTGCGAAGCAGGGGCGGGTCGCTAGTATTTAATATATATGTTATACACCAACAAATCTACCGAAAAGTGTTGCGCAGCAGCGGCAGCACACATACATACAAGTCAATACGTTAGAAAGAGATAAATTATAAAATGAACAAGTTTACTTTTTTATATTAATCTGTCATCTGAAGTATAATTAAATTTATATCTTTTAAATAATACGTTGATACTACTTGGCTTCGCTCAAAAGTATAAGTATGAGCTTATAATTCCTAACTTGTATCATAAAATCTGTTTGGCTGTCTTTCCATTACGCTAAAACTACTGAACCGATTAAACTACTGAAACGTCCCTTCCAAAATTTAAGTGCCTACATTTAGTCGTTTAAGCTGTGCGTTGATATGTCAGTCAGTCGGTTTCTCCTTTTATATTTATAGATACTAAATATAACACATAAATAGAAGAGAGATAAAAGAGATAGCTTAAAAACAAACTTAAAACCGCCGTAATAATCTGACACAGTTACGTCAGACATTTAAAATGTAAAATAATGTTAATTAGGATGAGCCCACAGTTCGTTCGTCGGGTGACCTCAATCTGTCTGCAAATCATTAACCATGCAACTGTTCGCTACGATGCTTATTATAGGACATGTAATTATTATTTAAGTTTATTATTTATTTTAATTTTTCATCATAGATATTTTAAAATAAAAAAATAAATATAGTATGTACATGAAAAGCTATTCCTCGCAGTTAGAAGAAGCGTCACGAATCTTTAGCGCTGAACGAAACCTGCGCAGAAGTCAAAGATAAGGTATCGAGGTAGCGGCGCGGCGCGCGGGGCGCGTGATCGTCGGGTACGCGAGCGTTGATTGGTTGTCCCAGTCGTGTTGTCTTTCTCGCACCAATACGTCTATTACGAGCGCGATTCTACCGATGCGCAGCTATACTCGTCCAGCGCTAAACATTCGTGACGCGACCTATACCCGCGTAGTTCCCGTTCCCGGGGCAAAACCGGGATAAAAAGTATTCCATTTTATCCAGGGCATCATCTTCTCTTTTGAAATACGAGAAAGAAAAGAATTTATGTCAAAAACCAATAAAGGATAGGCTACATAATTTTCCTCTTAAAAGGAATTTCGTATAGGTATATTTCTAATAACCTATACATCTTCAAACTAAAACATTTAAACGTTTTATTGCCTACAAAGAATTTGCCAACTTTACTACCAATAAAAGGCCCATTAATTATTATATATGTGACAACGGGAAAGCGAGAAAATCATAAATTATTACACTGAAAAGGATCAGATTATGACAACGTTATAGCTGTTATTGCTAAGTCAAATCCTTGTAGGTATAATGGAAGAAGAAATGTTTATTTTATTTCTATCTTTATTATTTGTTTTATAAATATATATTTTTTTCAAACTAAGTTTACTTACTTGATTGTAAAACAACCTCTTGTAATAACCACTTTAATGTAATGTCACAAATTCATACAAGCATTAATCTATATTCTATACCTAACACAGTTTACGAAATCACTAAAACATTTTAAAACAACTTTGCTCAAGAGTGACGCTTAGACATTAGACGCTTCTCTTTTTAAAAACCGCGGTAACAAGTGTGCGAGCGAGACAGAAGCATTCAAATTATGACATATGCCACAGACTTACAATATAATATTACAGTATTATAATTGTAACTATACTTATTTATACTAAAAGTAATATGTATTATTATTAAAAACGTCTACAGATATTTAATTATATTAATTATGCAAAATTATTACAATTGTAATTGGCAACCTTAAGGAAAAAGTAATTTCTTCCAACCAAAGGATACCTATGAATTTACTTGACACAATAAAACAAAGTCGAATTAAGAATCCCCTCCATTTTTGAAGTACCTTCTTAGTATTTAAAGCACGAAATGTGAAGTCAAAATACTCAAAAATTTCCACATTTATAGGGTAATTTTTGTAGCAGCAACATTATACCTGTGAGCTTGTGTGCGTGTCATCGAGTTTTAAAATATGCTTTTTACACTTACATATTTACAGTTTTGGCTTCACTTACGATTGTTAAGGGACTATCAGTCTATGAGTTACTATGACAATAGTGTTATTTAGAAATTGGTGTGCTTGAAGACTCTCTATCTTAATGCCACAGAGCAGCTACAATGGGATCCGACGGTGCATTACGTGATTGCTCTGTGACCCGACGCTGTGATAGATCAAAGATATCTCTCTGAGCTCGTTCTAGACTTTTAGTATTTATTTATTTACACTTTATTACACCATAATAACAAAAACTAACTATTAAAAATATAAACTATTATAAATTATAAAAGAATAGTATGGTTGTGTTTGCGAAAAATAAAATCATTGGCAACGTGTTGGAATCTATGTGTTTAATACGATTCTATTTAATTTAAGATACAAAAAAGGCACTGAGATTTGTTTTTAATTATTTTCGAGTTAAGTTAGAATTACATTTACATTTTAACCGCCTTAATAAGGAAGAGGTTTCTCAATTTGACTGTATTATTATAATACAGCCAAATTGAGAAACCTCGTCCTTTCTTAAGGCGGTTAACTTAACTCGAAAAAAAATAAAAAAAATTCAAAAAGAAAATCTTCAAAAAAATTCTTTCGATAGTATCATAAAACACCAGTATCTATATTTATAACAAAAAATAAAATAAAAATACAAATATAAAATACCTAACGCTATCCAACCAAAATATCTCGCAAAAACAATTTTTCATTAAAGGGACTCCATATTGACAAAGTGTCACAAAATGGCGGACGAAAACAGTTTTAATTACAAAAGCTGTTATCGGACGGGATTGGACGCGGAAAGTTTTGTAAAAATTTCACATTAAACAAGCTAAAATATTAACGTTAGCTTCCGTATGAAAATATTTATGTATGAATTCATCAAAAGTGTGCAAGGATTTTTATGGATAGATTAAATTTTCATAGATTTCATTCACTTATTGATAGGGTATGCTTTTAATAAATACTAGCTGTTGCTCGCGACTTCGTCCCCGTTGATTTGTTTTTCCTATATTTCTTCGCTCCTATTAGTTGCAGCGAGATGTTATGTTGCCTAAATCCTTCCTCGATAAATAGTCTATTCAAAAAAAAAGAATTTTTCAATTCGAACCAGTAATTCCTGAGATTAGCGCGTTCAAACAAACAAACAAACTCTTCAGCTTTATATATTAGTATAGATTATATACAAAAACCTTCCTCTTGAATCAGTCAATCTGAAAAAAAAAGACACATGAAAATCGGACAGATAAATAAGGATATAGGGAGTAGGGACAGAGTCTCCATATCCCTATGTAATATGTAAGCTTGAAACTATAAAACTACTCAACCGATTTTCATGCAACTTTCTTAAATAGATAGAGTGATTCAAGAGAAAAGTTAATATGTATAATACAAGCATAATATATGTGAGCGAAGCCGGGGCGGGTCGCTAAATAATAAAATTCTTTACCACATACAATGAACAATAAAATGAAAAATGTCAAACAGCTCGAAGCAAGGCCGGTATGATTTTAATTTCCTCTTTATTTCCGTGCGTTTGTATGCCGTGATATATATCGGTATCTGTTATTTCTGTAAACATAGACATATAACGCATAGACTGATAGTCCCTTAATAATCGGTCCGCCGTAAGAACTGTATATACAGAGGTGGTAACAGCACTTTCTTATACTCGATGACACGCACACATGCCCACCTATAATGTTGTTGCTGTAAGATATTTACCCTATAAATGTGGAAAAATTGAAATCTACTAAAAACATAAGAATTTTAGTACGATACACTGCGGCCACGATCTATCTATGTATCTATGTAAGTAGACAAAATCGTCTACTTTGAAATGGCTTCACTTTGCGTGCTCATATTTCGGTTCTAGATGATATTAGTCTATGGGTATCTGTTTGTTATTTGTGTGAACATATAAAATAGGCAAGTTAAATTGCTGTTATAGATTCATTTATTTATTCTTTAATGCATTACATTACTCTATTAAATAATCTTATCACAAAAAAATGATATATTGCAGGCATAGTAGTTGCCTTTAAAAGGAAAAATTGAAAGATCAAGATATTATTAGAATTTTCTATTATGTTATATATTAAAGCATTCTCTGCTATATTATACATTATAATATTAGCATTTTCTTTTTTAAATGGCTGGATATGGTTATTATATAGGCGAAACTTCTCAACTATGAAGTGAATTACTTACTATCATATTATAAGAAAAACAATGTCGTTTTTAGGCAAAATCTCGCTAATTCAATAACGTCATTACAACAATTAAACTAGAAAAAAATATATTTTAAATTTCTTTACGACAGCAAATTCACAATAGCGGAAAAACATTGTGTTCAAACGAATGGGTACATGTTTGTGACGTCATCACACGCAGAACCTTCTAGACTTAAGGCACATTTAGATATCCATACTAATATTATAAATGCGAAAGCAACTCTGTCTGTCTGTCTGTCTTTCCATCACGCTAAAACTACTGAACCGATTTGAACGAAATTTGGTACACAGATGGTCTATTGCCTGGGAAAGGACATAGGCTACTTTTTTTTTAAATCAACCCCCGAAAGGTTGTGCGGGGTGGTTAAAGCTTTTTATAATTTTACGCTTTCACGGCCAAACCGCTGAACCGATTGTAATGAAATTTAGTACACAGGTAGTCTAGAGCCTGAGATAAAACATAGGCTACTTTCTTAACTGGAAAAAAAGGAAGGAGGGAAGGGAGCGGGGTCACAGTTTATATGAAACTTCTCGCGAACGGAGTCGCGGGCAACAGCTAGTATATTATATATTTGTATTGTACACTTATATTTTACAGAGGAAAGATTTAGTATTTTAACGTGTAACGAATAAACTCAAAAAGTACTGAACCGATTTTAATGATTCTTTTTTCATTAGAAAGCTACATTATCACAGAGTAACATAGGCTATATTGACTACTATATCTACCCGTGCAAAGCCGGGACTGGTCGCTAGTAATAAATAAAGATAAAAAAAAATCTTAAAAAACTGCTTTTTGAATATTACCATTCATCAAAGTTAAAAAGGAACTCCTAATTAAAAACATACGTTTATTAACAAAGCTCAGACTTTAAAAATATCTCTTAATGCGTCTAGTTTTTGAAACAGCGATTCTTAGTCTTATAATCCTACAAAAACAAAAATGTATACAGTGTCATATGAATGCATCCTTCAAAAGCCCCTTTTGAAATCGCCAGCATATTCATCCTCTATAAATGAAATCATTATGAAAACTCCATTATACATATGAATTAAAACCGGCTGAGTTCGAGTCGGACTCGCGTTAAAAAGGTTCCGTATAATATTATTTAACATCATTACATAATATTAAACAAAGTCGGTTTTTCTGTATGTCCTGTATGTATGCTTAAATCTTAAAAACCAACCAACCAATTTTTATGCGGTTTTTTTTATCAGGTAGTTTTAAAGAGGAAGGCGTATGAGTAAGAAGTTAAGACTTAATAATATCACGTCGGACTTCAAAATCTATCTAAACATATAATAAAAACGTAACGAGTCGCTGTCTGTACATGGAAGATACATAAGAAAAAATATTACAGGAGACCTTTATTAAGGCAATAGAATCCAAAACAATGATTTTTTGAATTTTTGTCTGTTTGTCTGTTTGTCTGTTTGTTAGTGCACGCTAATCTCAGAAACGGCTTATCCTATCTAGATGGGGTTTTCAATGATATATTGTGGTAAGCTTAACTTAACATTTAGTCTTTAATTCATGTCGATCGGTTGATAAATAAAAAAGTTATGGCAATTTAAAGAAACACGTTGAACTTGCTGAACGTTTGTTGGCGCGGGTTAAGTATTTTCAAAAATGTTGCCCAAAGTCACTTTTCTACGCGGGCGAAGTCGCTGGAACAGTACTAAATATAATTATTTAATCAATTCCATATAATACTAAATGGAAATACATTTCACTTTGTGCGAAGCCAAATTATTTGATTTTTAATTTACAGTTTGAAGTTTGTATTTTATTTTGGTTTTTTTTTGCGTCAAAATTTAAGCTATTACGTTTCATAACATGTATTGTCTGGTACTAGACAGATAAGAAAAAACCAGACTCATTTTATTATTTATATACCTATCCCTAAAAAAATAGTAGGACATTTGCGAAGTATGTATGTGGCTTTTCATTAGTAAGATTACCGTTTTCGGCAGCCATTTTGAAAAAATTCAATGCAAGGATCTTTTAATTAAATTAGAATTTTGAATCTAAGCTGAGAATCGTCTTTTTGGTAGGACTTTAGAAAATTCTTTTAGATTAGTGAAAGAGTTTGTATAATCTTTGGATATTTTTTTATAAAGAATTTTTACGGGATGTTAGTTTAAGTGTCGACTACAATTTTCATTTTACGATAGTAATATTATCTTAAGCTTTATATATCGAAAAATAAATTTAAAAATGACTTTGTATCTTTAATTTTGTCCATCTTTGGAGCTTCTCTATCCCAAAAAAAACCATTGATAATTTACTTACTCATTATTAAAGAAAATCAATCAATAGTGTGTGTTTATAATAGTAATAAGTATTAATTCTACAGTAAGTACCTATTTAAGATCAAAACACCCGTAGTGTTACTTGCCAGTTACCAATAAGTATTGTTCCTACAAGTATTCAATGTCAAGTCGCAAGTATTTTGTAAATGTACCTTAAATCAATAGTGTGTTAGCTGTTATCAATAAGTATTATTTCTATAACAAGTATTTAAGATCAAATACCAAGTATATTACCAACACAGCCAGTATAGTACAGCCAAAGCCAGCGGGCGAGGTTATCCGGTAACGAGAGATGTCAGCAATATAGCTGAGTGCTCGGCGGCGTGACACCGCCTGCTCGTTTGTGGAGCGGTCTGTAGCTGCGTGTGTGAGTGTAGTGCTGTGCGGGTGTATTGGTATTGGTAGTTGGACTATTATCTGTGGGCGTTATCTGTCAATGTCATATATAAGTTTTGTCGCTCTTTAAAGCTTGGTATATTGCTTTTTTTTCCCAAAAAAATATTGTAAGTTATACTTAATATCTGGCTTCTATTAATAAGTATTATTTCTACTTAAATTACAATCCAAGCATTTCACATTTTTGTAGCTAAAGTATTCAAAGCCAAATACCAAGTATATTGCCAACACAGCTAGTATAGTACAGACAAAGCCAGCGGGCGAGGTTATCCGGTAACGAGAGATGTCAGCAATATAGCTGAGTGCTCGGCGGCGTGACACCGCCTGCTCGTTTGTGGAGCGGTCTGTAGCTGCGTGTGTGAGTGTAGTACTGTACGGGTGTATTGGTATTGGTAGTTGGACTATTATCTGTGGGCGTTATCTGTCAATGTCATATAGAAAATTTGTCGCTCTTAAAAGCTAGTTATCTTGTTTTTTTTTCCAAAAAATATTGTAAATTATACGTAATATCTGGCTTCTATTAATAAGTATTATTTCTACTTAAATTAACAATCCAAGCATTTCACGTTTTTGTAGCTAAAGTATTCAAAGCCAAATACCCAACACAGCTAGTATAGTAAAGCCCAAGCCAGCGGGCGAGGTTATCCGGTAACGAGTTGGACTATTATCTGTGGGCGTTATCTGTCAATGTCATTGTTGGATACAGTATTAGTAACGCGCGGACTTATAACTTAAGGGGGTCTTCCAGGCAACCAATCATAATCATAATAAAAAATATGCTTATTTATTAATACAAATATTATTTAATTTTAATCAATAACTTATCGATTCATCTTACCTGGCTGTTACTAATAAGTATTATTTAAATAAAAGTACTTTATAATTTGCTGGTATCAAACAGTCAAAGCTATCAAGCATATAGCAAGATTAATTTATATGGTTATATGTGATATTTATTAATACAGCAATTTGTATTAAATATGTATATTATAGAAGATATTTCTTCTTTAATTTTTAACCCTAATTTCTTCAGACAGATAGCAATAATAAACCGCTTCAAATAACTTTAAATATGTCCACTCAAAACTAACAAAGCTTTCATCATAAATACTAGAATTCCAACAAAATCATAAAATCCGAGCGCCATTACATCCCAGTCCGACTATACAGCTAAGCATGTGTGAGTGTACGTTAAGATGTGTGAATAATATATGTTAAGTATTAACATGTAAGAGATGAGATACACTTTGTAAGTTACTGAGTTTCTCGGTTTCTTTTAAGAAATTATTCGTATTTTATCACGTTCCTTTTTCACCTTCAGGATTGCTTTGAAAAGTTAGATTTTTTTTGTATTAACATTTTACTAACTCACGACAGTTTTATATAGTTAGGCATGTAGTTGTTTCTATATAAGATAACTATTTATTAGAGAATACGTTTTGTAAGGCACAAGAACATTAAAATCGGTATAACAGTTTGGGTAGCTTGTAAAAAATACGTTTATTTTGCGTGTAGTGTTGGAATCTATCAAATTTCATAGCCATATATATAGTTTTATATATGATAGTCTTAGCTTTGAAATTGTCTATGAACAAAGGTGGTCTGGTCCATCATTAGGTGAAGTTACTAATATTATATTTAACGAAGAGGAGGTGGGCCGGCCGGGCGTTAACTCTTTATATCAGGCATGGCGATTATCAAAATCAAAGCGTAGTTGTTCACTTTAACAATGTATTTCCAATATTAAATTATAACAGTAAGCAAATGATTTAGGATCAACACGATATATCACGATTTAGTTGGTAACGCAGCGAGTTCATCCGCCCGACCCGTCGGCGCCCGCGCTCGCTCAATTCTGATACTCCTCAACTGACAGCCGTTCCTTCACATCTGTCAGCTGTCAAACGTCATACCGACACCGGGGTGACTTCACTCAAGCTATCTTGCTTGACGTTTCCAACTAATTCGTTATAATAAAATCACAATTATTTCTGACGCTTCGACATATTCATAAAATAATAGGAAAATTACACTACCTATGGCGTTAAGTAGTAAACTTGAGGGGAAACTTTCAGACTTAAATGTTTAAATACAACAATAATAAATAGTCAATACTCACCGTTGATTCCTTTGCAGATCGTTGGTCGTGTGCTGTGTGTTCATAGAATTACCTGTCAATAAAATAATCAATATTAAAAATGCAGTAGTGTTTATGAGATGTATTAAGCTTAATAGCTTATTTACATCGATTACGGTGAAATGAGTCACTCCAGTGCATTGACTCTTCCATCAAATATAAATTTATTTTCCTATAAAAATTTAAAGACATTATTTGGACCAAGTTAAAACTTTAATAAGTTACGAAGTTAAGAGGTATGTTACTACGTGTAATAGCGAATTTATTAAACCTATTTGAAGAACTGCAGACGTAGCAATTATACTAGTTATCAAAAACTATCCAAAATATATAATATATGTAATGTTGGGGAGGAAGGAGGGTGTAACCTTTTATAAGAACCAAAGGAAGGATCCTCGACTATCGTTATGTATAAATAAATAAATAAATATTTTTAGGACATTTATACACAGCGCCATCTAGTACCAAGCTAAGCAGAAGCTTGTGTTATGGCAACTAGATAACGGAATAAATTACATATACATACATTTATTTTGTTAGTACATACAAACAATACATAGCAACACCCAGACCCCAGAAAAATACAAATGTAAATTACAAATATATTTTTCCGGCGTTGGGATCGAACCGACGACCCTTCGCTCAGAAAGCAGTTGTGCTACCACTGCGCCAAGCGGTCGTCATGAATATTCTGTCTCAAATAAATATCATAAGCGCGATTCAGACTCAGCGACAAGTTGTGGTCGCTACAATCTTTTCTGCATGTATACGAATTGAATATCTCACCCGGGGTGGTACCACCCTACCAAAGCCAATTTCTTTCTTTCATCACTATTATTATTGACACTCTTATTTTAAAAGCCGTCAACGCATAGGTTACTTAGTTTTGCGACGTTATCTGGGCGAAGTTAGTCAATTACTATCAGGCGTATCCCCTACTCTGTTATCTATAATCATAGACATATAACGCTTAGACTGACAGTCCCTTAATAATCGGTCCGTCGTAAGTGAAGCCAAAACTGTATAGTGTATATGACAGTGTAAATAGCACGTTCTTATACTCGATGACACGCACACAAGCCCATCGATAATATTGCTGCTATAAAAAATTACCCTTTTAAATGTAGAAAAACTAAAACTTACGAAAAACATACGAATTTTGATGCGATGTAATGCGGCGATCTATGTAAGTAGACAAATTTGTCTACTTTGAAATGGCTTCTGAGGTGCTCATATTGCGGCTTTAGGTATTGTTATTCTTCGCG
>DWAJ01003629.1:0-14381 GCA_018238005.1 Eurema mandarina
ATAATAATAAATAATTAACCTAACCTAACCTAATATATTAAAAAACTAACATATGGCGTCGAATACATTTAGGCGGTTTTTTACTTATCCGCATTCAATGCGGCTAATCGTTGAACCGCTGCTTTGCAAAACGGCCCTGTTTCGTAAAACGGCTAGCCGTAATATAATACAGCGGATTATACAATCCGCCTGCGACACATATATTCCCTCTATAACTAGAAAAAAATATTTTTAAACTCTATTATTTAAGACTTTACATCTATAGAATACAATTATGTTACTGACTTTAAGAATTTACTGACAGTCTTCCATTGTGGCGCAATTATTTCATAGAAAGCAATTTAAGAGTATACAATGAATGAATAGAATCACCACGAACTTAGGACTCACATTAACACGTGTTTGCTTGCTTGATGCCTGACATCAAGCAAGGCATGTTTCATTTTATTAGTATAAGTATATTGTATATTGGTATAAGTGATGTGAATTCGAGTTTGTTTTATAAATGTATACCTATATGAGTCAGGGTGATATATTAAGACACATAGAAGCAGGGTGGTAAAATATGAGCATGTAAGGCTCTGTAGGCTAATATGAATCGCTTAAAGTTATGTCACTGTTGAGAGTAGCATCAATATAAACTTTAATCTGCGCCCGCGCAGACGTGTAGCCGCGTCTTGAAAAGAACGGAATACGCGAGTGATATTCGCAAATATATTTTTTATTTATTTTAATGATTGGAGCTTATGTGGTTATAGGTATGTGTCTTTATTTGTAATTGTTTTTAATTATGATTAGCTCATGGAAACATTTATGTTAAAACGGTTTTTGAGAGAGGTAACGCCTCATCGTTTTTTATTGTATGAGAAATATTAAATTGGGGCAAACTATTTTTGTGTAATAAGTATAATACGTAACTGAAATTGAAATTATTCTCGTAAAATAAATAATTATCAATCACTTTATAATCCTACATTTGTGTTATTAAAAAGGTAGTTACCTCGATTTTAGTCAAAAATGCCTGCCATGCCGGCAATGGTTAAAAAAAAAGAATATTAGGTACTTTATATTTTTCCTCAAAGAAACTAAATAATTCAAAGCACGGTAAAGGAAAGCCCCGTTATATATTGTTAAGTGAGCAATTTCATGGTTTTCGAGGAGACGTTCAACTTGTATCGGCGATTTGCCGACCATATGACGCGCGACGAATCTTAACAAAACCTCGCCAAAGATTCTGTACGCGTTCCTAAAGACAAGATCACGGCCGCAAAATCAACATATTAACCTCAAAGTCCAGTTACGTTATATACTAAAAATTTTGACATTCAAATGTATCTTTATTGTTTTAGCTCTATATATAAGTTTCTATAGATAATTTCCATATTAAACTAAAATATATAAATATTATATTCAAAATATACGTGACCAGGACAAAATTTAAATTAGTAAAATATTAGCTTAATGTAAAACTAAATAAATGTCTTATGTTTATAAACGCCTTTCAATATAATTTCTCTAATAATAAATAACTTTTATTTCAGCATTAGAAATTCGGAAATAAAGATGATCAGAGCACCGGAGGTAAGATTTTTTTGCACATAAATAAAACTATACTACAATATCTAAGCAAAAATTTCATAGTTTTTATCTTAGAACAAGACTTTAACAACAAGAAAAAAATTAAAAACTACAACTAAAATTTGTATAGTCCATGTTCACTTCGCTTTTATTACGAATCTGTTGATACCTTATTCATTAAAATAATGTTTAAATATTTTGACTCTAAGAAAGAACATAATTATGATACCTACATACATAGATTGCCAAAATGATTACCTACCCCTTTTTATGTTGCCGTTGTCGATTAAAAATAATTAAAAGGACCTAAAGCTAGGACTAGCAGGCATAACATTATTCACGTACTTATATGTAATTATTATGTCAACAATAGGTTTTCTTCCAAGTAAGGAAAAAAATTATAGCGTTTATTTTTACATTCCTTTAAAAATCTTCATTGTTGTAAACAGTTTTGCAATCGAATATTGTGTCGTAAGAATTCTATAAGTATTTCAGCCAATTAGTCTTTGCTAGCGATTATGTTTTAATTATTAAGCCAATTGTTTGCCTTTTTAAACGAATTTTTATTTTATTTTATTACAATAATCGTAAAGTTAGGCGGCTTTGTTTTATTTAGGATTTTTAGGTTTTGGTTAGGTACTATTTCACTATTATTATTTTTTTGTTTCGAGTCAATAACCTTGAGGAAAAATATTGTGTATATTTTTCTTCTTTATAGTATCCGGAATACCGCGGTTAGATTAGAAAAAGTCAATAATTTTGTACCTGCCAGTTTTCAGCCAAATCGATTCGTCGATCGATTCCCATAAACTTTCCCATTCATAAATAAGTATGGTTGTATAAAAAACACAACCGTGTGTCAAGATTATTAACGGCTTCACTAAGTTAGTATAACTACATAATTATTGTTTGCAAGGTGACGATCGTATTCACTGTAATCTTGACATACTCGTATCTACATAAAAATAATACGAGTAGATATGGGTAATAACTAATAAGTAGGTACTTAATTCTGTTGTATTAAATACAACGCGCTTGATGTAACTTACCTTTCTCAAGAACTCATGATATTCAAATACAATATGGTAACAAGCTGGCTAGTTTGCATTTCTACATTTATTAAAATAATTGTGAAAATCGGTGTGTCATGATAGTTATTATACATATTGAAATAACCTAAACTTTAGTAAAAACCCCAACTATCCCTACTAGTAATATTGTAATAATTTTAGCTGCAAGTCTATTACGCCTAAATCACTGAACAGATTTTGAAGAAATTTCAAACATAGTCTCGAGCTTGAGAAAACATAATGAAAACAAAGTGAGTAAATATGTTTCTCTCAACTCAAATTAAGTTATAATAATTAAAGAACATAATATGAAGATCCTGCTATAATTATTATAGTTATGTAATTACGTTTGTCATAGTCACGCCAGTAATAAGTATGCTCTTTTACTTGTAGATATAATTAATAATTAAAATTCATTAGACTTTAAACACAATGTAGGCAGGTGTTTCTACATTTCTAAACCGACCATCGGGTTATTATTTTCTTCATGAAACTGCTTAGAAATATGTCTTTAAATTGTATGCCTTAATCAATCTAAAATAATTATACATTAATACTTAACACACAATTGTAAAACAAATATATAAAAAAGCTCTACCGCCATTCCAATAAAGTTTTTATCCGCTGCCAATTCATTTATATAATAGCTACTATATTTTTCTCATATTTCAGACATGTGCGTGTCCGATACAAGAGATCGGACCGTCAATGGCCGGCTCATGTGGGGGCCAATTTCTGCTATTCATGAGCATATTGGAGTCCTTCGTTAATGGCAGATGTGATATCGCGGACCCGTGTAACCGAGTTCAAAATAAAGATCCTTTGGAAGATGCGTATGACTTCGTGGTGGTCGGAGGCGGCACCGCTGGGTCTATTGTAGCTGGAAGAATATCAGAAAATCCTCAATGGAAGGTAACTCTGAACCCATTCTGTTCTGAAACGTTCAATGTGTGCACTTGTGCACACAAATAATTGTGTACATGCGTCTTAAGTAACAACTATGATTTGACAGCCCATAATAATATAAGACATTATTTCTCTTTTTTTACGCACAAATAAATATTCCTCTAGTAGAAATTTAAATTAAATCTAGGTATATTATTATATAAAGTTGTTAAATAGTTAAGTTATATCTTTATTCTGGCGAGAAGGTATTATCTTTTTTTCGGCTTAAAAGATTAACTTATTTGAAAGTCACTTTTTGTAAAATTCGGAAAAACATATTCTTTATTATTCCATTTATCCTATTTATTATTCCAAATTTGTAATTTTAATCACGTTTTTTGATAAAACGCGGCAATAACATATTTGTTTTTAGTCCAACTTACACATGAGTAGTTTAAACATATCTGAATTCCCAGTCGAATCTAACCCAAGCCGTTAACTCTATGGTAAAACGGTCCACCATACCATTATACACTGGAGACGCAATCAGCCTTCCGGAATAAAATAGATACTAATACAAACGAAGGCTTAACTGTTGGATTTCCTACTTTTTACAACGTGCAATTTAATATAATTAACAAATATATAAAATAAAATTAATATACGTACCTATACTCTAAACGTAAGTAGTTAAAGTTTTATTATTATATAAAGGTAATTTGTATACGGAAGGCTTTCCATGACAAATTAACGCGTAAATCCGTTTATTGTACCTATAATCCTAAGCCTAACGTTAACCTTAATTGCAATAATGTTGATAGCATGTATTGTACGCGTAAATATATTAAATATACCAATGGAATCCCAAAAAAAGCAATATTGCAAAAATAAGCATAAGGTTATTAGTATTATCTTATACTGGTGATATGATATAGTGTCTATATGTTGAATTCCTTAATAAGTCATTCCGATACTAGTCTTATAACGCGTTACAAAAATGTCATTTATATTCTTATGCTATAGGTTCTCCTCATAGAAGCAGGCGGCGACGAGCCCCCTTCTTCGTCAGTACCAGCCTGGGTCACTTCGTACTGGGGACGCAATGACACGGATTGGAATTACTTCACAGTGCCTCAAGAGAAGGCTTGCCTTGCCGATGGGGGCCAATGCTCCTGGCATCGAGGAAAGATGTTGGGTGCGTTCAGTCATTCATTTAATAGTAGTAATTTTTCACCATATTAATTTTCACATTAGTCTTTCAAAGCTTTTTTGCTCTACTTAAAAAAACTAGACATTAATAAAATTTACTAATACTATATACTTACTAGTTAATTAACGATTAAAGAAAGTAATCGCTGTAGAGCTTGTTCAATCTAATGCAAAATGCATCTTTTCAAACATACAAAAAGAAGCCAAAATGGCTATTAACTAGATACATAATAAAATGTAATAAGTTTATATTGTTAAATTTAAGGCGGGTGTTCGGTGATCAATGGTATGATGTACATGCGAGGGCACTCAGCGGACTACGATGGATGGGCAGTGAACGGCGCCGCGGGATGGTCCTGGTTTGAAGTGTTGCCCTACTTTCTGAAAAGCGAGGATAATAAAGAGATCGGCAATGGCGTATCTGGCCAGTATCATAATACAGGAGGACCAATACCAGTACAGAAGGTTGGTTCTTCAAGTGTATCGTAAAATAGATGCGGAATTTAATAAGTGGAATGATTAAAAATCACTGTTAACACAGATTACAAGTGATACAATATAGTATAAATTCCGGAACGCAGGTTTAATGTTATATGGTACATGTAAGGTGATTAAACTAACGTATCAATATAACTGAGAGTTAGACACTGAATAAGTATAATATATATATATATATATATATGTACTAACATTGTTGAAGCCCACGTCATGTAAAATAGTATTCCATGTACATTTTTGATGTAAAGTAAGCTCTCAACAAAATACGATTTGAAGTAACATAAATTGTTAAAAGCGAAACGAAACAAAATGAACAAGTTTTGAAGTAATATTTATTTAAGGATAGTGAAAGCTTCGAGAAATTTAATCGAACCGGTCGTTCCAAAAACATCTATAACTGGAATCCTCGTTACTTCAACAATAAAATTATTGATTGACATTTTTATGGCTATTTTACAGCAAGAAACTTTTAAGAACATGCAAATAGGTTTGCCCTTAACTGTTAAATACAAAAATGAATAGTTTAAGTACCGCAAGTTTCGCTTAGTGGACTAACATTCAACTAAGCTAGTCCAGTAAGTGGATATTAACAATTTTACTATCTATGTTACTGGGTGTTTCTACCGTTGGGTTATTCTTTTTCTTAGTAGGTAAATAATAGGTAAAAACTTACCTAATTAGGAAAATATTGACTTAAAAAATCCTAGACAAATATGTTTAACGCTGATGTATGGGATTGCATTGGAATGTAAACAGACGAAACCAAATGTTGAACCCAATTATTTTATACCATATTCTCTCTGGAGCTATACTTCTTTAGGACTTCTGCTACATATATATTTTTTTATTTTTCCACGGAATAATATTATTTGTTTATAACAGTTCCGGTACACACCTCGTTTTGCCCACGACGTGGTCTCGGCTGCTATAGAGCTTGGCTATACACCAACAAGTGACCTTAACGGAGAAACTTCCACTGGTTTCACCATTGCACAAGCGTTTAACGAGTAAGTACTTTTGAGTAATTAGAAAATAAACCATAATTTGCCTCAGATTTAGACTTCCACAGGGGATACGTCTTTTACAAGTCCTGTTAAGTAGTTGCCGTCCTGGTCATCTTAAACCCTAACAAGCCACGCAGCTTCCCAAATTCAAACCCTCGATTGGTTTTTAACGCCCAAAAAATGAGCTTTAACCACTATTCTACTAATGGTCGATGTTTGGATGTGACATTGGAAGTACGTGTTGTTGACCTCAAACTCTATTTTATCTACACTACACACACACAAACACATTGGCAAAAATTGTGGTAACGCAGTACTGTCATTTCAACAAAAAAGAAGAAATATCCTACCAATTTTTTTTTATAATAATGATATTAAATTGTTATATTGCACAGCCAGGGCACCAGATTCAGCACAGCTCGTGCATATCTCCGTCCAGCAGCCCGTCGACAGAACCTCGACATTCTTCTTAACGCTCACGTCTCAAGAGTCATCATAGATCCTCTTTCGAAAAGAGTAACCGGAGTGGAATATATTAAGGATGGAGAGACGAGAACCATTGGGGTCGCTAAAGAGGTAATTTTTTTGTAAAATCATATAGGAGATTATTGATTTCCTACATACAGGAGAAACATGTTTCATAAGATATAAGTTAACTACACCGATACATTTCATTGATTGTTCATGTATTCGAAAATGATAGAAAACTCTGAATAATTTTTTTTTCAATATCGGGTGGTGTTTAGTAATACTTAAAATCCTTCCAGGTCATTCTATCAGCTGGTACAATGAATTCTCCGCAAATTCTTCTTCTATCCGGCATAGGACCTCAAGACACGCTAAACAAATTTAATATTCCCGTAATAAAAGATCTCCCAGGTGTGGGTCAGAATCTCCACAATCATGTAGGAGTGACTCTTGACTTTACACTGACGAAGGAGCCTGATGTACCTGAACTATCGTGGGCTACTGCCATGGAGTATATGCTGGAGAGAAAAGGACCACTATCCGGAACTGGAATGTCTCAGGTACTTTTCGAATTACGAAAATTGTTTTTTATATGCATAATAATAAATAAAAAAATTAATATAATAATTAATCAGTAAGTTAAATTCATTGTTTTTAGCTTACAGGTATGATAAATTCTCATCTGGCACCGGCGGGCGGTCGGCACCCTGATATCCAGTATTTCTTTGGCGGTTATTACGCGGGCTGTGGAGATGGAACTATAGGCGATCCTGAACAGTTAACCAATAGGAGGAAGATATCGTATGTCATGTTCTTTTTATAAATTACTTTAGTTCTTCTTCAAAATTTCTGACCTTCTCCTGAACTGACCTGAGATTCTCTTCTCCAATGATAATGAAATCATGATAAAAATCTGCAATTGGGGTTATACCCAATATGTATCATGAATACAATTTTAAAGTTGATTTTTAAGTTCGACTTGCTTAGTTTACTATAAAAAAAGCACATACGGTTATACGGTCAAAGCGTTATACGGTCGAATTGAGAAACCTCCTCTTTTTTAGGAATCGGTTAAAAATATACTTAAGCTAGTTTATTCTTGGTCACGCTTATTGATTTCAGAATATCAGCCATAGCTCTTCAGCCCCGCAGTCGCGGTTACCTGACCTTGCAATCCGTGGACCCCACTCAGCCGCCGCTGATGCAGCCAAATTACTTCTACAACGAGCATGAGCTTAATGTACTGGTTGATGCGGCAAGAACCGCTTACCGTCTCGCTAATACTACGGTAAGTGTTTAAAGTCTAAGCAAAGAAGCGTCTTTGAAGAAGACTATAGACTTTATCTATACTTACATTAAAAAGTAAAAAACGAAAGAAGTAAAGTTTGTGAGTTTGTTAAATTGTAAGGGGTAATCTCGGGACCTAATGAACCGATTTTAAAATATTTTCACCAATAGAAAGCCACATTATTGCTGAGTGTCATAGGCTATATAAAAAAAAAACGAAAAATAAAAAGCCTTATAAATACGTGGAAGTCCGTAACATTATTCCCAACGAAACTCAGCTAGTACGCAATAATTTAGTTATAATTCCTACTTCCCTACTTTAATATTATAAATAAGAAAGTAACTCTGTCTGTCTGTTTTTCCATCACGCTAAAACTACTGAACCGATTAGAACGAAATTTGGAACACAGATGGTATAGACTCTAGAGCCTGAGAAAGAAAAAAGGCTTGTAGTAGTAAATATCAGACGACACGTATATTAAAATGCTACAATAACCGTGAAAAGTATATCTATTATTTAAGTTGTTATTTTTTAATTCTTCATCTTTGCTATTTTTCTGTGGAAGATTCAATTATTTTTAAATATGGAATGCTACTACTGCTACTACTAACCGAGTAAACACTTCTAGATTCTTCGCGAGAAATACGGAATGCAACCCACCGAGGGTTACGGATCAGAATGTCCCGGTGGCGGCCTCAATCCTACGGACGAGTTCTTCAAATGCCTGGCGCAGTATCGCACGGCGCCTGAGAACCATCAAGTGGGCACGTGTAAGATGGGAGCTAGCGACGACCCAATGGCAGTCGTCGACCCTACACTCAGCGTTTATGGTGTCGATGGTACGTGTTACACAGAGTAACTTTTGGCCACCTCTTTAACGTCATGGATGTAGCATTGTATGAATTTGTTGAATTAAGTATGTCTATTCATAGTTTTTGGATAAAGCACTTACCCAGGCATTATAACAGCCATTCTTACGCTATTATTCCTCTACGTTCATTATAAGGCTAGTACAGCAGTTGTCTTAGTATATATTTCACAGTTTTTATAACGATTATTTTCCAGGTCTCCGTGTAGTAGATGCGTCAATAATTCCCACAGTGCCATCAGCGAATACCGCTGGTCCGGTCGTCATGATCGGCGAGAGAGGCGCCGAGTTCGTCATTACAAGACACCAGAGGTTTAAGAACAGATACGGGGATAATTCACCATCGAAAGGTGGCGCTACAAGTCATGATGATAGGTAATATATTTTTGTTATGATAGTCATTTTTCATATAATTAACCCATATTAATAGTAAATAGGACAATAATCACCATTTGTTATTTTAAGGATATTACACTCTATATTGATATTATAGAGAAATAAAATTTGTAATGTTAGGAATTTGTAGTGTTATAGTGATTGCCTCTGGATATAGTGAACAAAAAAAAATTAACAACTAAAAACCACTACGTTTGAGAACCACAGAAAAAATATAAAAACTATTATATTCAATGCAATAAAATTAACCTAACCGAATGTAATTTTTTTGTATAAAGCAAGTTTTTTTATAATTAAAATTATAGATAAAATTTACAATTCATACGAGACGTCGTCTTAGTTAAAGAACTCTTTCTTAATGTGAACTGTCATTCGTTTCTCTTCTCAATCAGATGGACAAACTACGACGCAAATAAAGACCACAAGTGGGACGACAGACTGTGGGCGTTCAACAAGAACTGGCAGAACGGGCACGTCAAACCGCACACCTGGCACCGGCGGAACCACGTCGGTCAGCGGGTTTTTAGATAGATAAATTATTTCATAGATATATTTAATAGATAATTTTACTAATACAAGTATTTAAGACAGTTTGACACTGAAATAGTATTGTAACAATATAGAGGTTATTAGCTGTTGAAATTTACATTAAAGCAATTTTATAGGATTATTATTGTTAGTATTTACAAGTATTACATGCCTTTTTAGAAACAAAGCGCATACGAGAATAATATATGCATTCAATTCAATAAGTTAGCTACGTAAACAAGTGTTATTAAATGTATGTACAAACATATTTATTCGCAGCAAGATTGAAATATTTATGGTTATTTTTATTATAGGAGATTCTACGCTATTTCGTTTTTGAAGTGATAATTTCTAATGGGTCGGTACATTAGTCTTTAGGGCATCTCTTTCTCCCATGCATATGCTAATGGTTGGAAGGTTGCACCTATCTCTCTCTCAAGCTGTATCTAAGTTATCACTTCCTTCATCCTGAGACGGACAGTAGCCTTTTGTTATCGATTAACATGCATTACATAAAAAGAAACAATTTAGCCAAAATTCATTTAAAAAAAACCCTGCCTTTCGTAGATGTATTAACTTTATAAAGAAATATTTATGAAAATGTTAGAACCATGTATGTATTAATGTAGTTATAATAAAAGTCTCAAATAAAGATATAATTTAATTCATAACTGAATAATTAATTACATTTACTACTTATTTGTACGTTTTCCCTTTCCTTTCGTTACGACTGGCTCGGGCTCTGAGTCTGACCTGAAATAATCATATATTATAATATAATATCTTTATTACTTATACATTTATAAATTAATATTCATTTAAATGTATAAGTAATAAAGAATAATAAAAAAACTTATCCTTCCTTACTCCTTTCTTTTCATTTGTCACGAAACCTTATGCTTTTCCTTTTTCCGGCAACGCAATAGAGCACTAAGCTTCCTCATTATTCCAAGGCAGAGTCTAGCTTACAATTGAGTTGCCTACCATAAAAATTAAAATAAATAGATAGTTATTCCTTACCCTTCACTAGCAGTTTCTGGTATCGTAACGCTCATTTTGCTGTTCTTTTTCGTTTCATTGCCCGTTTCATTCAGCAATGATTGTTGCTGAAATATTAAAAAACAATGAAACTTTTGATAATATATGAAATACGCGTATGCAAATGTATCATTTAATTTATCATGCTTATAAATGAATAGGCTACTGAATACGGCCAATGAATAATTTATGCCTACCTCAGCTTTCAAACGAAAAATCACAAAACTAATTTTGATTGTTGGGTACAGCAACTTTTATCGAGGTTAAATGGGTATGGATAAACTAGAATACAATCAGTGTCAAAGAAAGCACAAAAAGTTATTATTTGGCCATTTAATATACGTAATATAATAAGTCTGAATATCATAATAATTATGAAAGTTAAACAAGAAAGGGGTTTTAATTACATCATATTATCATATACTTACGAAATCATTATCATACACAATGGTATGTAGTTCTGTATCATTGGCTGAGTCATTGGCCATGAACTCTGGTAAGCTACTGCGGGACTCCACGGACGAACGGGTTGATCTGCGGGGCGGTGGTGCTGAAATATTTTACAATTTTATAAAAAGTTTGTTTTATAATATTTTTAATATAACACTTTAGAATATATCATTCACATAGTCCTTCCAATTGAACAGTACGTTCTGTCTTAGGAGGTACTTTTTTCAAATGCGACTGTATACAATTAAAGTATGAGATAAATTACATTTTAACTACTATAACAGGTCTAATATGAGCTTTTATTATATAAAAATAATATATACCTTCTTTATTTTGTGTTTTCTTCTGATTCTTGCCTTTTTTCCCTGAGCTATTGGAGTCGGAGCTAGAGCCGGAATGCCCGCTCCTCCCCCTCCGCAATGTCACATTGGACACATCCAAATCGTCCGACAATGGTGACTTCTGTTCCGTGTTCTTGCTAGATGCTTTTGTGTTAGCTGAAAATTATATTTGAGCAAGTTAAGTTTCTTTTGTCCATAGTCTGAATAAATATGTAACTTTCACCCGCATAATATGTCTAAAGAGGATTTTATATTTATTTTTTTGCTAATATCGGGTCGGGGACACCAATAATGTAATTTTTTAATGAACAACACCATGAACTAGCAAAAATTAAATAATAATATAGATACAATGAAGGAGATAAATTTAAGTGATTTAATAGATACCTCTATTGACATCTTCAAGTGATCGCTGCGAACGACTCCTTTTGAACCCTTTATCAGACTTTTTCTTGCTATTTGCACCCTTTGGTTTTTCATCCTCATTGTTTGCCTTATCATTGGTTTTTGAAGATTTTCTGGTTATCGATAACTTCTTTTTCTTGCCTATTTAATTTTTAACAACAAAAATAATAAATTAATATGTATAGGTGAATCTATCTATTCGTCTTCTTTGGCGTGTCACTCTCAAGAGTGACTACGAGTGATGTCTACGACCATTATGTCAACATAATGGTCGTTAACATCATGACGCTTGTCTCGTGGCGTGCTTGTAGTATATTTTGTTGCAATAGAATATTTTGTTTTTAATTAAAATAAGCTCAAAAATATATACAAACATGAATAAATGAAGCTTAACCTTTAGTAATTTTCGGTTTTTTGACGGGAGACACGCCGCTACTGCCCTCTGACGAACTGTGAGAGACTTCTTTGGAAGGTGCTACGGAATCCGTATCTGAAGATGGAACTGGATTGCCTGTTTCTTCCGGGATTTCTTCTGGTACTGAAGATAGAACTGAATTGCCTGTTTCTTCCAGGTTTTTTTCTGGTACTGAAAATAGAATACTTTAATTAAACACTCTTCTATAATAAAAGTTCAGGCACAATATGTTTGTAAATGGATGTTTACTGTTACTTCATTTGATTTATATTTCCAAACTTTTAATTGAAAAAATAATTAAGCAATTAATTATATATATTATGAACTTCTAAAATTAAAATGATGTAAATAAAATATATCAAATTGAGAAGAAAAACTTAAGATTCCTTATTTAAGGCCTCACCGTTTATAATAAGTTTTAACAATGAGCAAAATAATTAATATACTATTGAAAGACAGAATATTAATAATAGACTATAATATGTTTTTACCCTTAGATATATGTGAAGGTTCGGTGGGCGATGACTCATCAATTTCCACTTCTTCTTCTACTGTTTCGTTTATAACTACGTGCGTGCTCCGCGCTAGAGGCTGAGCTGTAGAACATATATTTCTAAAGTAAATAATAATAAACTGAATACAATAAATATTTAATTAAACAATTAAATACTTGTTCCCAAGTTGTTAAATAATATGTAATACTAACGAGCGCTAGTCTTATACTCACAATTTTAAAAAAACAATCTACTGCTATATGGTTTTGTGATATGTATTTCAAAATGTAACGTATTTTTCAATACTAATCATACATTCAAACACTAAGAGCATTTCTAGTGGTTTACAATGTAATATGTTAAAAAGTTAAATGAACTTACAATTAAAAATGACCGTAAATACGTATAGCCAATAGTTTTACCAACAGAACTTTATTTACTGAGTCCACTTAGAATAATTAAAACAAAACAAAAAAGAAACAAACGCACTGAGCGACAATTTCTTGAATGTAAAAATAGTGGTACGTAAGCTGGTGTTTGTCGTGAAACCTATAAAATAAGTATATTAAATAGTATTCTTAAAATATTATATAGTGATTGAAATATACTTTAAGGCTATGCGACAGTAACTTATTGAGTTTTCGTGGTATACGGAACTCTACTCTCTTGTATTAATTATATCAAAAATAAAGTACGGATCGAGCTAAACTTTTGTTTCAAAAACCAATAGGCTGGCTTATGCGAACGTCTCAATTGTTATCACCTAAAAAAGCTTATAGAAAAAATTATGAAGCATTCACTTACGTAATGAAGACGTTGTTCTTCCAAGTATATTCAAAGAATCCTCAGCAGCAATCGTACCCTCGGTTATACCTTAAATTGTAAACATTAAGATTAATATTTTAAATATTTTTTTGCTTAAGAAGATAAGTAATATTTTTCATACCAGTGTTGGACATTTTATTGAGACTCGCTCGTTCCATGGCTTCTAATGCACCTAAATATTTGGTGAGGTTGCGACACGACTGTTTGTCTGGAAGTTTCTGGGAAAAAAAAATAATTTTAAGGTTAGTCTCTTAGAATAATAACACAAAGAACCGCAATATGAGCACGCAACGCACGCCATTTCAATGTAGACAAATTTGTCTACATACATCGATCGCCGCCGTAGTGCTCAACTTGAAGTGTAAGCGTTGCGATGTACATTCGCGGCACCTCGGTATTCATTGCTCGTCGGATAACAGGAATAAAATTTAAAACTCCAAATAACTTTTTAAAAGTCTGCCAGTCATTCACCAGCTATGATGAAGGGGAGTGTGCTCGTCGCGCGGCGGACACAGCAGCGCCAGCACGCGTGCAAGTGTATACGAGTATGAGCGGCTCACAGTGCACAGGTGGCGCAGCACGTCGGCCAGGCCGGCGGCGGTGTGCGCGTCGCGCGGCGGC
>DWAJ01003630.1:0-14376 GCA_018238005.1 Eurema mandarina
TCGCCCGTAAATTATTTTTCCTTTCATTTTTATCATATTTCCCTCCTTTTCTAATGGGTTTAATTCTATTATAATTTTTTTTCACTTTTCATTATTTTTAAAGGGATCTACCCTGGTCTATATAGTTAAATGTCGAGTTGTATATGGACGTTTCTCTGCTATTTGGAAATTCATCCATGCAAGACTGTCTTAAGCAATTTTTTATAAACTTAGGGGCATTTATTTATAAATTAAATATTATCTTCAAAAAAACTTAGACAATTTCGTCTTAGTTTTTGAGTTATTGGAGCTTTTATGGATTTATCGGGACAGGGGACTGCTATAATCAACCAGCGCAAAGTCTATAAATGCTAAGTCTTGAAAAAATATCATACGCGCGATTCAGAATTCGACTCATTAATGGCTATTGAAGGGCTCGCGTTACGTACAAAGATTAAATGATGAATTCACTAAACCGATTTTGAAAATTGTTTTTGAGTACATTCGTACAAAGGTATATAAGAAGAATTCTCATACAAATTTCCACTTATTACCTAAGGTTTTTCGCGATAAAAAGCAGCCTACGTTCATCCCGCAGCTCAGGATATTGTCCTGATTCTTGAACTGTATGTCTGTTCCGTAATTTATAAGAATCTGTCCGGTAATTTTGGAAATTGTTCCTGCTTATATAATCGTATTTATATTAATAATAATTAGTATAGACATATTATCTCTAAATTATATATCTATAAATAGATATGACATATTATGACGTTAAATGTATATCCATACTAATATTATAAATGCGAAAGTAACTCTGTCTGTTACGCTTTCCGATTGTAATGAAATTTAGTACACAGATAGTCTAGAGCCTGAGAGGTTATAAGGGTAAGGAGGAGAGTCAAAGTTTATATGAAAGTCCACGCGGACGGAGTCGCGGGCAACAGCTAGTACTACATATCTATAAGGGTCTATACTCTATATCCTCAAAATGACTGACGTTTGTTTTTTATGTCGTTGTAGTCTTTCAAAGTACAATTATCATTCTATAAATAGGCTATATGTCGCGTGGTAGACGGGTCAGCGAAGGTCCCGGTGACCCCTACCCGCTGTAAGACGGAACACAATGGGGTTTAGGTCGGTATAGGTCGCGTCACGAATGTTTAGCGCTGGACGAGAATAGCTACGCAACGTTAGAATCGCGCTCGTAATTGACGTATTGGTGCGAGAAAGATAACACTATGGGGAACCAATCAACGCTCGCGCACCCTTACATATTGATACCTTATTTTTGACTTCTGCGTAGGTTTCGTTCGGCGCTAAAGATTCGTGACGCTACTTATACAAGACCGACATAACACAAGCTCCTTACCCCAAGTTCTATGAGTATTCTACGAGGACTTCCCCACTACAAACAGTCTACATCACTACATGGTATATAATTAACTTAAAAAAACCGACCTATTCAAATTGGTTCAAAATCGGCGGAGATATTGCGTATAAGAAAGTTCATCCCCAATTTCCCACCCCCGGGGGGGTTGTTTTTTTTATTATTAAATTTGACCTATACGCCGAAAAAAGATTTGTTCAAATCGGTTCATAATTGGCGAAGTTATCGCGTAACAAACATAGAAAAAAAACATACGGGTCGAATTGAGAACCTCCTCCTTTTTGAAGTCGGTTGATAACTTTTCAAGATTCTTTAAGGCCTCCTTAAGGAAAACTGTACTTATAGTTGTACCTGTCACCAAAAACGGCGCGACCCGGAACCTATAACCGCGAGGAGCTGACGAGCATCTCAAGTGGGCTCAATGCCGCCTAATTCGCTTCCTTCCTCTGACCTGCTTCGGACGAACCCATATCACATGTACACATCAAACACTACTCCTACTATAACTCAATTACACGCTAACTTATCAGACTCAATGCCACATTAATTGTTATTTTAGATCAAAAGATATTTACTGAATTTTGAATGATTTGTATAACCGTTGAATACGCAAGGCTTTAGATATTTGTTTTTCGATAGACCATAAAACAAAAGCAACTTCTAAAAATGTTTTGTCTTTTAAGCCTGGAATAAGTTTGAGACAAATTGAAAACGAGATTATGTCCTTCGATTCTGATGACTAAAAGTTTCTTAAAACCCTAACATCGGATCATCGTATTGTTAAGATGAGCTATTAATTGTCGGATACGTTTATACAATTTGACTACCAGACTACCGATACATATAATAATATCAATTCATTGAGCGGATGTGGATGGTGAATTCGATTTGCTCTGACTGGCAGTTTCAAATGGTGACCACAATCACTCTAAATTTAAATGGCGAGTGGACCCTCGCCCAGGCCGATTGTAATCGTGATCTGGTCACACCGCGTATGAGTGCTTCCTTGTGACAAGACATGTTATAAAAATCACTTTAAGAACTTTGCCAGTGATCTTTAGAGCAAAAGATTAGCATTTCACTTATTAGATATATTATGTAGTCGACTTAAAGGTGCTTCTTAATTTTGTTGTGATAATGCACGAAGCAAGTAGGATGATAGACTCGGAGCGTCTGATGCAGGAGTTGGGTCAGTTCGGGCGGTTCCATCTCTGGAACTACTTCCTGCTGGTATGGCCCACCTTCATCTCCTGCATCTACTTCACCAGCTATGTGTTCTTGGCTGGGGATGTGCCTTATAGGTAAGCTTTTTTGTTAAAATTGGGTTTTTAAATAGTGATCGTGCTGTGTCATAAGCGCTTCAGTTATCGTCGAATGCGTCTTAGTTTAAGAGCAACAAAACTTATAAGTGCACAGAAAGAGGTCAGGTATTTAAATAAGGCTTACGTGTAAGATAAAATCCTTCGTGCCACCCCATTCGTATAAGTTGTGTTGTTCTATGATTCTTGCTACATTTTTATAAATAATCGTTTGATGCTGGAAAAATACAGAATGTATTAAAGTATATAAATTCTTACAAAGAATATGGTGATGCAAGTAGAAGTGTGAAATATAATTAAACATGCCTTATCGTCATGAATATATCTTAAATGATTAAACAAAGCGTACAGCAGTTATGACGACGGTATTGTCAAATTTTGAATGTTTGCAAGAAAGAGATGAAACGCTAAGAGCAGGTGCGATATTTGACAGTTCGACTCAGTGAAAGTTGTTGTTTCATTCCGGTTAGAAATCATTGGGAGTTTATGCACAAGGACATATTGCTAATTTGTATAGAATGAAAGTGAAATTGACCCTTGACGCTATGCCTTACAATGTGATTAGTAGGACGACTTACTATTATTTATAGAACGAAGCATTCACTTGAAGTAATTTAACATCCACTATTTGTGATGTATATAATAGAGGGTACATAGAAATATAAAGTGTAGACGTCGCCCTCTCGCAATGAAACCAGTATACAGAACGGACGTGTTTCAATTATCTTTTTCTAAAATACCTTATGTGCTAAGATCTATCTATCTTTTCCGAATACAACACTATTGGTTTAGTATGTACCTAATAATACAGAAACAGTTTTTAAGATTCAATAGTTTGTCGCGTATTGGAGGGTCAGCCCAAACCATACAAAGTACAATGCTCCTCGAGTATGAAAACAAAGAGAGTGTTGACAAATGCTGTGATGTGAGGCAGCGATGTACGCCGGTAGGGCGGCGCGGCCGGGTCAGGGCACGGCGCAGTGAAGCCTACCTCAGTGCAGTGTATTGTGTTGGCTGGCGGCTGGCTGTGCGCGCACGCATCCATTCACACAAACGCGATCGACTTTTAAATAAGGATAACGTCCTTTATATAAAGTAAATTAAAAAAATAAATAAATTAAAAATGATATAAATATAACAAACGAAATACGAAGTGCTTAAAAATGTCATCGGAAAAGTCGTACGTGGACAACCTCCTGCGGGAGCTGGGTCAGTTCCGTCCGTTCCACCTGATGAACTACCTGCTGCTGGCCATCGTCGGCTTCTCCGTGGCCATGTACGGGGTCAACTACGTGTTCTTGGCCGCTGACGTGCCCTACCGGTGAGTACTTTCGGTGTTCATAGAATTCATATTTTTTCTTGATAGAAGTCTCCTAGGAGGTTGTTGTGACATGTTAGTTTCTTCCAAGGCATCATTCAGGGTCTCCAAAGTGAACTATCCTATTTAAACATTAAACATGGACACATACAAAAAGTACTAATAAACTGACTTGAGCCTAACCATCGTTGGCCGCTTAGGTACAGTTTGCTAAAAATAAGTATACAAAAGTATTAAATTAAGTTTTCGATATAAAATATTGTATTTACAAGACCGGTATGTACTCTATAGACGGGGAGCTCTCGAGGGGACTTTAAAGAAAACTTTTGTAGACAGCTGTGTGTCCTTCGCTACCATTGAACCAGACCGGTACATACAATAAGGGTCGACTCGAGTCAGCCAGATTTGCTAGTACCATAAATACTACCTAATATTGGAGTAACATAAATATTGATATAGGTAAATAATAGAGTTTTTTTTAACTTATCTGCTAGCTTCCAAAGTAAACAGTAGTTTTCCAAGCAGGAATTGTGTCGTGTCCTGGAATCAACAGACATAAATTGGCAGGTAAAAAAAGTTTTAAAATCCTTTGAAAGGTATGATGAGATGATCTATTAATCAAAATAAACAATAGATTGATATAACGAACAATGATAAAACCTGCATCTAATTAAATCACCGTCTGTAGTTTGAATGTCTGTCTGTACAAACCTTACCGCAATCGACGACGTCGATTATTATAAATTACGTCTAGTCTACTTTTGACGAATATTGAACCAAAAATTATGTAATAGGGCGGTCTATGTAATAAATCCAAATCGTTTGCTTACAGTAACAATTACACTCAACTTTGATTTTTAGCATTTTTATTGCAACAAGACAACCTAAAAACCTTAGGGCAATATTTTCGAGTATACTTATAAACACATATTAGCTGCCAAAAACTTTACTCAACCTTTTGGCATAGTTAGATAAAAATAAACAATTTGTTACTTATTTATTTAATTATACTATGAGTATACCTTTTGTAGATCCAATTTCGCGCGCTTCTAAAATTAATGGCGCAGCTTATAATGCTCTTTTAATGACCATAGATAAAAAACAAATTCTTTTAAATTATTATAATACAATTATTTATATAAAACTGTTTTTTATCAATGAACGAGACATCACCATAGTTATCAGAGTTTATGTTCTTGTATTCAGTTAATTGTCTACCAAGAAATCGACTATTGTGGAATCATATAATTATAGATCTTACGTACTTACGGCTATTGTAAAGATATAACATTAGACACGAATCAACAAACTGAAACTATTACTTTTTTATGATATCTCTTTATAATGATCTATTCATTATGTAACTCCAAATACCATTAATTCTACATTATCCTCCAAGGGACATTTCAGATGATGTCACATTAAGTTTTTGCCCCCTATGAGTACATTCAAAAATTGCATATATAAATAATATTCATCACGTGTTTCGATGCTTATAATAATAAAAAACTCATTGTTAACGACTCATTTACAGTTATAGAAAAATAATTAATGTTGAATAACATAATTTTATAATGACTTTTCTTTAAAATCATTTTACTGTCATTAAGTAATGTGAAAGTGGTTAGGAAGTTTTAAAATAAACGAAATTCATTACAATTTTCTACAATACCATATCTATTGTTATATTATATAAAGGTTTTGTTTAATCAACATCTAAATCTACTGGACCGAGTGTATTTTCACACAGTGTATTTTTCACAGTTCATGGCTCAGGTTCAGGCTATATCGAAAATCAGGCTATATCGGGCTTTTCATGCGTGCGAAACCACAGTCTAGCTTTACTTTATAAATATCTACGATCAGATAGCCTTAAATGAACATAATATTTTTGATCTACAACGATAAATCTTAACAAACGCTAGGTCCGAGTTTAAAGCCCTTTCGCAACTCAGCAGATAGTTGCAAAGGACAGACGGAAGTGTTTCATTAAAAGCCACTTGGAACTGGACGCGACTCCCGAACGCCTGTCTACCATAACTCTATTAAAATAGGACGAAAAATTACTTGCTTTCTTCATATATGTTATTAGGGACACAAATATTGCTGCCTACATTTACTTAAGTTAGCTTTTTTCTATAAGAAAAATGTTATAGTTACGCTACATAACTTTAATTAAATTCTATAAGAGACAAGATTCAATTTTAAATGCGTAAAGTCGTGTGATACAACTAATAAATTTTAATTGATTGTAATAGAAAAAAATAGCAAAGATAATAGGTATTTTTCTGTTATTTATTCTTTTAATGATCGGGTACGAATTATATTAATAATAATTTATTATGTGTCTATTTAATGATGCCGACTGGATGTTTCAGAATCCACATTATTTTCTACAAATATGTCAATGTCAGCGACAGGAATGTCTATATAAATATTGCACAATTATGTACATAATATAATGAATGAAGCAATCGGCTACCTGCGGAATCCATACATCTGTAGGGACTTATTAGATAAACATTTCGTAATAAATGTTAGGTGATTACTTCTGCATTAAATTAATTATTCAAGACTTGTGGCCATAACTTTCACTAGTGCACTTTTTATATGATATGGGCAAAATGGATGAATTGATTTTGCATACAACGCTATTAAAAGTTTACGATATATTAAAGTTAGTTTAGTTAACATTGTTTAATAAATAGTCGTAGAGACCTGCGAGCAATGATATTATAGTTAATAGATACACACCAACAAATCAACCAAAAAAGGGTTCCGCACAGCAGCGGCAGCACACATACATACAACTACAAGTCAAAACGATAGAAAAGAGCAACAAGATAATAAGAGATGCAGTTTTATCAGTTGCGCGCGAAAGCACCGAAAACCAATCACATAAAGGTAAGACGTCCTAATTAGGATGTTTTTGCGTCTTGAAAATTTTGCGCTTATAACATATCTATTAATTATAATATCACTCCCTTCGAGTATCTAAAGTAATGTAGCTTTGTATATTTTGGAAGAATTTTTGATTGTTTTTTTTAATTTTATCTTTTTAGTTGTCAACTATAACATTGAATATTAGAAGAATCGGTTTGACTGCAAGTTGCAACATTGCCTACCAACTAGAACAAAAAAATGAAACCTTGTTGATGCGTCGAAAACTTTTTACACCGTAGCCTCCACAAGAACGACATAAAATACTTTTGCTCTAGTTATGGCTGTACAACCTTCATCGGTCTTTTTAATGTGTTTTTTGTGAAGACAAAAAAGTTCTAAACAAAAAAAACATCGCCAATATGCTTTTAAAATACACAGTTGTGATTTTTAATAGGACTGTTAATTTATTCGTCTAAGATTTATAGTATTTTAATATGATAATTTTTCGTTAGATTTTAATCTACCGGAAAATATTCAGAAAGGAATGTGCTTTTGAAAATTCTTCGATAGTTTATATTTTATAAGGATTTTTATCCAACATGACAATGTAAGGGTGATATACGCATTCGTAAAACAGAATATAAAGAATGTGCGACGTCTCAGTGTAATAAATACGTATTGTCTGGTTCGGGCGGCTTGTTATCACAACATGGCCGCTTCCGCCGATTATATTATTAGCGAACCACTTTGATGGCGATTCTTAACAACTACTTTTTATACAATTGCCAAATATTATGAACCATCTACGACACAGGAAATGTTTACGATTTCATAATATGTGTGTATATGATATAGTAGGTTCGAAATTTTAAGGCACTTACGGGCAAATACTCATACGCAAATAAAATTTAAGCACGCCTCAAACCTAGTAAATTTGGCACATTTGTATGGCGAACTGTCAAATTGGACCGATTTAAGTTGTACTTAAATTTTAAGAACGTTTCAGTATTCCGACATTAATAATTAATTTATGAAGCTATATCTAAGCGTTCAAAATAGTTTGACAGAGTAAACATTTTTATAAGTCCCATCGCCTTATATTTTCACTCAACTTTAAAAGTTTTAGATTTTTGCTACCAGAATTATCATCGTGCAATTTAGCTTGACATTAGATGACTGATTTTTATAATATAGTAGTTAAATTTATTTGCGCAGATAGTATTCGGGTGTTTGGCGCCAGGCTGTCATTGCTGCAGGCTGCAAGCTTTAGAGCGTAGTGTATAGTACAGTGTAAAGCCTGTCCAGAGGTCGGTTGAGCCGCGAACTGAACTGAAGGAGGACCGCTATCTCTTGCACTGCACACACACACACACACACACACACACACACACGCACACACACACACGCACACGCACACTTGCAAATATTACCACATATTATTAACCATGAAAAAAATGTATATACTGTTTTACCCACATAGTTGACTCTCCTTTAGCGAATCTGGTGTGATTTTTGTGCATGATATTTCATTAAAATCCATCTAGTAGTTTTTTGTATATGGAATATCGTAAGTCACTCACCAACATGTACATATTAACAAACTGTCAAATTTTCCATTCTCCCTGTCAATATTTAGTATTAGTAAGGGCGATAATTAACTTTAAAAAAAATAAAGCCGACTTCATGATAATACCTATTCAACTATTAAAAATTATCGTTCAAATTGGTTCGTAATCGGCGGAGATATTGCGTATAAAAAAGTTCATCCCCAATTTTCCACCCTTGGGGATTGTTTTTTTTAATTATTACATTTAAATGGGACCACCCTTGAGGTATCCTATACGCCGAAAAAAGATTTGTTCAAACCGGTTCATAATTGGCGGAGTTATCGCGTAACAAACATAGAAAAAAAACATACGGGTTGAATTGAGAACCTCCACCTTTTTTTGAAGTCGGTTGAAAATACATCTATACTTCTATACTAATATTATAAAGAAGTGAAGTTTGTGTGATTGTTAAATTGTAGGGGTAATTTCGGGATCTACTGAACCGATTTTAAAAATTCTTTCATCAATAGAAAACCACATTAATGCTGAGTGTCATAGACTATATTATAAAAAACCGAAAAGTATAATTAACATTATGCCCAACAAAGTGGGCAGGGGTCAGCTAGTATATCATATATTTATTGTGTGGGTACTGTGTATCTACCTCTACAATAAAGTATTATGTAATATGTAATAATATATAATACATAGCCGCGCAACTTTCATAATCCTATCCCATCTAGTGTAAATAGGGCCTTAGTTTTGTATGGCTTAGGATATTTTCTAAGCTTACATATTGCTTTGATGGTTTAAGTGGAATCGTAAAAATGTCTGCGGGCTACTAAGCTCAAATGTAACAATAATAATATATAATTTCTAGGCTTAGTTTTTGTGCGTTGTGATCTTTGTATCTTTTATTTAATTATTATGTGTTCCTTTAAGGTTAAGATTGAAGCGAACAAATTAAAATAAAAACAGTTTTTAAAGTTCTAGAAAGATCTGTGTAAGCATTTACATTTATATGTATTCTATCATATTTTGTGGATATATTTAAGCAATAATGACAAATTCCAAAATATTGCCATATAAAAAAATGTCTGTCATTTCGAAAAACATAAACATCTAATTATCGTCATAAAAAAGCAAATTGTCAATGGCAATGTATATTTAGTAGCAATAAGGTAGGTAATATATTTATGAAATTATTAAATATAATATTTACATGAAATTGATATGAAGCACTCTCAAATTAATAATTCCAGCGATATTGACTTTCAAGGACTCAAATATTTCGCGATTACAACTCAGACCCTTGTCTTGGAGTCTGTCTGTTGAGGACTTTGTTATTGCATACTTTGATACGGTGATTAAATTCCACTTCAAATATTTGTGGTAAACTCCGGAGTTGCCCTTATTCAAAAATATTTACTAAGGTTTAATCTTTAAAACAAAAACCTTTAAATTCTTAACCTTTACTGATGTGAAATTAAAATATATAGTAACAAAAAACTACACATACAAACAATCTAATAATTTATCAATTGGAGTCCCCATAACTGCGAAGCTTTATCTTCCAGGCAACTATGGCGATAAGAAAATTTTTAAGGCAGATTAAGCAAAAAATAAACCTAAATAATATGTGTAAGTGCATATAACATAGCGGTAACACGACAGTTTTACATACATACATATAACATATAATACAACGTTTTTGATTTCTTTAAGGTTAAATATAATAATAATAATATATACGTTTTTGAAGGCATTATTTACGTTTTAGTTAGTCCTTCAAAAATTTAACCTTACCCCGAAGAAAACTTAAGTCACTTGACAAAATAAAATAGTCATATGTATTCTTAAATGTTTTCAAAGACCTTTCAAACTTCGACAAATCTATCGAGCTAAGTCTCTAGTGTTACAAAGAAATTTTTCGTAGTTTGTAAAACTTTAAGCATTTGCCTGCCGAAGTGTGAAGATTTATTGTGTGACTTTTAAAATATTTTGGACCTCCTTCATATTTGCGAAACCTTCTTTTCTTTACAATGCTTGTGTTCATTGAATCTTGAGTCATTTTAAAATTTTTAGGTTTATAAAAACCTCACTCAAGCATATAGTATGGCGTCGATGGACGAACCTTCCATGGCCCGTCTAATATAAAAATGTATCGTAAAATTAGTAAAAATTTTGATTAAAAAAAAAGAAAAAACATCATCTATTGTTGCGACTTCAAGCTTGTAATCACGTGTTTATAGATAACATAACATCTAATATAATATAAACAAACATAATTTAAGCGTGTAATTTATAAATCTCACGAATAACTTTTATTAAAAATTATAAATACATAATATATATTCATAATAGTATATTTCTCGTTCTTCGCGAATTGTTGGACGAAAAATGCAATAAATAATCTCGCGACAGCTGTATGTTCACATTCGTTTGTCACACAATGAAATGAATTGCGTGAAAGTCGTAAGAAACATTTCCATATAACGTAGGCTATACAAGTTGCGCCTGGTTATCTAACCCTACAACGTACTCAAAAGTATCATTATCTACAAATTTTCGAATTTATGACATTAGTTAATTTATAGTAGGCAGTAGTAACTGTAATTACGTGCATGTCATTGAACACCATTTCTGGGCAGTTAAATTATCCATTAATAATAAAGAAGCGGTTTATTCGTTAAATTAAAAACAAACGAAAAGCTCGCATCGCACTAACAACCGTGATCGTTTTTAAAATAAGTTTCAAACGATAACCAAGTGACGACATTGAGAATTCATTTGAAAATATCGCTGACACTAATAAATAAGTTGTATTAATAATATTTGTTGAAGTTTATTTTGTAACGTTACCTCACTAAATATTGAGGCCAAAGTTTACAGTCGTGACAAATAATGAAAAATTATTCGAGTTTTTCTTTTAGGTCTACAAGAGTACTTTAAGGTTTCAGGAAAATGTTTTTCAGGAAAGCTTTTTATGTATAAGTCATTATTAAACTTAATACCGGTGTCTTTATTGCTATAGCTATTGCGATGGACATTTGTGATTTATTGTTGACCTTTTTCGTCCTAGATTTTTATGTGTAGGTTTATGAATTTGAACCAGGCAGTTCAATTGACAACAAAAATGTGCTGTAATTTGAAAAGATATTAGGTTAACGAATATTTAGATTAAGTTGAATATAATATAAAAAAGATGTAACTAATGTTTTTCCTTCGTTTACAAGTCGTTAGCCACAAAAAAGCTTTTCTGAATTAAAACAATGTTTTCACAATTTTTAGGTTAGAATTTTTGCGGCCCTATCTAATTAGGGTAATTGACAACTTGGTCAGAGATCTTTTTTGTATGAAGATAGGTCTTATAAAGATAATTTTAACGTTTTCGCTTTCCTTTTGAGTGACGATATTTTAGTGTGGATTAATGGTATTTTGGGGACGCGTAATGTCGTGTATGAAATGTATTGTTAACGAATTTGTCACAAAAATGTTTGTATTATTTTGAAAAAAAATCACTTAAGTGACTTAATGTAACTTTTTATTTATATGTGTTTATTCACCTCGTTAACGGAAATAAAATTTCCTAGTAACTAAATTTTATGTTGAATTATAAAAAAGTAAATTCATGCATACATAAATCTTTTAAACTACGAAATTAATATTGAAGCGGTTTTTTAAGAACTAGCTCAGAAATTACAAAAAAATATGTTCTAAGAAAACTAGTAACGGACAACATAGTATATGAGAGTGAAGTTGGGCTGTAATATAAAGTAGATATAGTATAATTAGCTGTATATGTCATCGGAAACTAACAAAAACAGCAAATTTATAAATTTCCTAGGAAATTTACAAACCTTCGTAGGATTCTAAACAAGAGATAAATTGTATTATTTTTCGACCCCATTTTCGTAAATTATTAAAATACCGAACTCACACGTAAAATAATAAATACCTCTGATTGGTAGAATAACATAGTAAGACATAGTAAGAATGACAACATCAACCAATCACAGAGCGGTGTGTTATTTTCCGAATTTTACAAAAGCGTTACATTGAAAGCTCTTCTGTGTTTGGTCGAACCATTTAGAACCTTACGAATGGATATTCGTTAGTTGATAAATTTACCACGAGACGTCGCAAATTGATAAATTTTCGAAAATATGGTCGTGAAATAATACAATTCATGTCTCGTTTAGAATCCTAGGAAATTTGAAAAAATTTGCTGTTCGCGTTATTTTCCGGTGACATAAATGAGTCTTTTCACTAAATAGTTAGACACATCTTTATGACAAAGGAGCAAAGATTACTCAACGTGAACATTTTTGCTTTGATATAAAATGTATAAGCCAAGTAGTAAAGTACACAAGGCCGATATTCGAGATTCGACTCGGTATTTGAATTCGCCACAAATCAGCTTGTGTAATAGATGGTCCTTGTAAAGGTTACAAAGGTACTTGACCGAATTTTCAGACCACCAGTTGGGTAATTCAAGGTCCTGAGAGCCTGAGTATAGTGAACGATTGAATTTGTACGTGGGTAACCGAAATTCTCTGGAATATTTTTTTACTAGTAGCTATATGCATACAAACTGTTTACCGCAGTTTTACTCGCTATAAAACCCCTTGAAACCTTTATTATACGTTAAAAGATAGCCGATGTTCTTCCTTAAGCTTTAGATTATGTCCTTAAAATCATTAAAATCTATCCAGGTGTTTCGCAGCCTATTCAATGTAAATAAAGAATCAAAACTTACCTCTGTACCTTATGTAATATAGGTAAATAAAACGACATGAGAAAGACTTATAACAGTTTGTTCAAATAAAAAATTAGGCCGAATAATTTGACCTCCTTGTAAATGAAACGCCTTCTTAGTTTGTATACTCACGTACATCAAATTACAATTATCTACCGGAAAATACTTGAAATTCAGCGTCGAAAATTCTTCTAAGAATTCTCGGAGGGCGAATTTTCATTAGCATGTGTAATTCAAATGAAGTTATGCTGATTTCTCGGTGGTTCGTTATGACTCTATATTTTTTGTTATTAAAGTAATTATTTTAAATTTGTACGCATCGCTGCATTTTGAGTTTAGGCCATATTAATTTTATTATCTACTAGCCGGATCAATGCGACTTGCGTTGAATACTAAAGAATATTAAACCATTTAAAATTACAATTACTGAACTTTACAATAAATGACGTATTAAGTCTTATGATAACCAAAAAATCTTATCCCTAGTAATTTTTTAAATACATGGAATAAGAAATCAACGAATGGAATCTTCTAGTGACAAGATTTTGAATATTAATACTGCTTTACTTATGAACATAATTATATCGATGTCGATACAGTTTCGATAGCGTTTCGAACTACTTCGAACAATAATAAAACCTACATTGTTTATGTTGCAACAATTATACTATGATGCTTAATGAAGTTCTTTGTTACAGTATCGTTCGATAATCGAGAATCGAAACCATTGAAACCTTACGTCGCTATTTACTTTTTAAAGAGTTTTTATGTTATTAAATATCGTCGTGTATAAAAAATATGAAGTTTCTTTTTTCAATCGTAATTCTAATATCAGTTGAACTTTTCGCAGCTTTAGACTAGTGTTGCCCAAATTCAGTCTTGGTCTTGCAGTCTTGGTCTTGTTCTTGCGTTTTTGCAAGACCAAGACCAAGAACAAGACCGCGTATTTTTAGCAAGACCAAGACCAAGACTGACCATGCAAGACTTGAGCAAGAACAAGACTTAGCCTGCAAGACTCTTGCGTCTTGCAGCTAGGACTTAGCGCTATTTCACCGAGTAGTTAGGAGTAACAGTTCGGTGTATAGGTAGGTACGCTTAGGAATTCTATGAGACGCAAAAAACTGTATCAAAGAATATGAAAAACTGGACCTATGCGCATTACGACTAATACCATAAACATA
>DWAJ01003631.1:0-14367 GCA_018238005.1 Eurema mandarina
GTTGAAATTCGCTTAAAATAAACAAGGTGTCCGGTTTCGGCGGCGCGTCCTCTATCGGGACAGTCCACAGAATCGACACAAAACGATATTATCCCGTATCGGGCGAGTCTAACGAATAAGAGGTTAAGCAACATTTAATTCAATGCTGATGTGCTCAATGAAAGTGAATATAGAAAGTGAAAGTAGGATTTCGTTTTAGCCTTTGCATAACTTTTGGCTGAAAGTAAACTTTGTTTTTTATAAGACATCTTCCAATTACATAATATGATATTATATGAAATAAAAAGGTATTTTTTAATATGTAATGGAATGCAATTTCAACATTCATTAATTTTTAAATGTTTATCACACTAAGAAAATCTTGTTAAACTGGATTTTTTTGGCAAATGGACATTCAAGTCTTCACTCCTTTTTGGAGTAGGATTATTTGGCTATGGATAACAATATTTTCATTTGTTTTTAGAATTTCGATGTTGAAGGGTCACTCGCCCTCAGATCTAAGTTGACATAATATGTATTCCAATTCTGAGATACATATTTGACATTAATAAAACTTCATAAAGAATTCAATAAATAACTGTGTAAATAGAATCTTGTTGTTTATGCTCTTTCTATAATCATTATTGTTTAAGGATGCATGTGTTCTTTTCAATAGTAATATCCCATATTTTCAATCTCAATTTATAACTTTAAAGCAAAATTTTACTTCCTAACCTTTTGTATTATTTAATTCAACCAGATATATAATGTAAATGAATGAAAAATACCTCTTATATAAACACAAGTTTACAGGAAATGAATTGAATCTTGTTAAACAGGTTTTGTAAGTGTTATCTTATTATACAATTTGCTATGCAATATAAAACGAATCAATGGTTACAAAGTTTGGTAACACCGAAGTTTCAGTTTGCTATTCACTTTCACTTAAAATAAATTAATTTATTCAGCCTTTGTGTGAGAAGCTACCAATAAAAATATCTATTTGCATTCAATTGCATTGGCAAATATTGTGATTAACATACAATAACTGTATATTAAATTATGTTTTTTTATATGCTTTATGCAGATAGGTCACAGTGTCCTTGTGCCTGTGGTACTATATTATATAATAGTGATGAAATATTAGGAATATTTCAGCTATGCATAAGCTGTTCATAGTATACATTATACATTTATAACAAATTTTGGTGCTTAGCTTTTATCATGACAATATATTATATATAAGTATGTACTCAATTGTAATTTGCTGTTCTCAATAATTATCAGTAAGTTATAAGTATACTAATACTTATGCTAATAAACAACTCAAACATAAATTAAGTTAGCGAAATGGTGTGTAATTGTGTGATATTCCTGATTTTAAATTGAATTGTGTAGTAGAGGTATAGTTATTAATAAGTAAAATATTTTGCAGTTTCAATGGTCTTAGATAATTATAAATACTTAATTTCTGTGTTTATTAATGGGTAATAATTTGAACAAATACATATTAAAGATATTTTGAATAAAAATTCCTGTCTGGAAAATGAAATAACAAGGCAAATATTCTTATTCTAAAAGATTTATTTTGAATGCGATGGATGTCTCGATATCGTACCGAACGAAGGATATCGTAAAACCCAGCTCCAAAATGTAGCGTAAAATCGTAGATTTTCGTGATGTAGTTGTGACGATCTAAGAGTCCTAAGGAAACGTGTTTACGATGCGGAAAAATTGTTATTTGCATAAAATGTTTTATTGTTTTATAAAGTTCAATTTAATAAAAATAAATTACATCCTTTATTTGTGCAGCACACCTCTTATTTAATTTTATTTCTGCAGTTTGTCATCATTTATTTATAATCTATCTTATCTGGTGATAAAGATATGAATGTACTGTATATATTATTGACTAGCTGACCCGTGCCCACTTCATTAGGCGTGATGTTAACAATACTTTTTTTTTATATAGCCTATGACACTCGGCAATAATGTGGCTTTCTATTGGTGAAAGAATCTTTTAAATCGGTTCAGTAGATCCCGAGATTACCCTTTACATTTTTACAAACACACAAACTGTACTTCTTTGTAATATTAGTATAGATTAGTGTGGTTTTGAGAAGTTTTGAATCCTTATGCTATATCATAGTTTTTTGGAAAATACCCCCTCCCGTACAAAATTATGTATGATATATTTTGTAACTTTCGAGCGCAAAAGATGATGCGTTACATGTGTAATCTGTTACATAACGGACCTCGAACTTTCCATCTCATTGCACTTGGACCACAAAGTTCGTCAGCGAGCGGCTTCTCGGCGTCGACAAGACTGCATAGATATTGAATGCTGCTGTGCTATTGCTATTGAATCACATATCTCATCGTGTTTAATGAACCAGAACAGAAACACGGCCTTAAACGATTGAATTATAAACCTAATGTTAAAGTAGTAACTACTTTTTATGAGCATAATAAAAGTAGCTTCGTGGTTAACCCGTGACCTAACGTGAACTTGACCAATTTTCATAATTAGTCGCGACCGGCTTCGGTTCAATTTCTAGATGGACCGTTTTAATGACCATGACCCGCTGGAGAGTCACTTTAAGCATAATCGGCCTTGATGTTATAAAACATTTTAAATACTTGAACATAGTATTTTTTTCAATATTGTGTTTATTCCATACAACGTACAAAATACAAGGTACCTATTATAAAAGTAAAATTTCCTTTGATTTGGTTGATAAAACATAAAAGGCGGATACGGATTTATTGCCAGTAAATTAGTGAATGGGAAACCTTGACGTTTAGATTTGTCGGTCTGTTTTTAACATGTAACTATTGTTTTCAGTGAAAAAAGTAATAACTAAGCTAAGGTGTTAGGGCATTTGTGAACCCCATTTTCTTCATCAAAGATATGCTCCTTTATTTGTGGATGTGGGTGTTATCTGAACCTAATTTCATCGTAATTGGTTTACTTAACTCTATGTTTATGCGACAAATTCATTGTCCCACGTTTAACGTTTGTTTTATGCGAAACGATTAAATAATTATGTCATCATATTTGGTTTATAGCTGCTGACACGATTCTCGGCAATAATAATGGGCCGTTTTCGTTTAGATCAGATTTACGACTAGATCCGACGGCACGGGATTTGCGGCGATAAGGGTTTGCAACTGTGCTGACGTCATAAACGATATTTGTATGTGTTTATGTAGTTGAATCTTAATTGAAAATTTGTTTAAGCATCTTAAGCAGGCAATCGTACCAAGAGATTTGACAAATAAAACGAAGGATAGTTGACTGAATTGGTGAGAGGAAATATAATAGAGATTTATTCGTAAATGCATCAACTGTCGTCATAAATTCCAGTACTGTGATTTAAGGCAGATGTTCAGATGGTAGATGTTTATTTAACTATTCGTTAAAATCAATTAGGAGTACGAAATTATTTTTGTAAGATTTCTGGAATATTAATTCGACTTAAGGTCTTAAACATACTATAACTCCACAGTTCATACAATACGGCTAACACATATTAAATAGAGTTATTATTTATTAATTTTCAATAGCAACATAATGAAACTTATCATGCGAGCTCATTCTTGGAAACTAAAATTTATCAATGATTCGCGGTATTCAGCGTCATAATAACAATTGTTTTATTGAGAAAATACTCATGTTTTTTGTATAAGGTTTAGTTGTTCAAAATAAGTGGAAGGAATTAACATCCCAATAGCTAATCAAATATACGCAGCGGTTTCTTTGTTCGGTTATTGCATACTAGAGAATTTAAAAAATGTTTTTATTAGTTAACTGCGCTGTATGATAAGATTGTTTAGAATGTTGGTTTGTTATAGTTTTTCCTTATACATCCTTTTAAATATTTATTATAAAATTAGTGAGCTGATAAAATATTATTACCAACTTATATTATTTATTACTAGCTGTGCCAGCGACTTCGCCCGCGTAGAAAAGTGACTTTGGGCAGCATATTTGAAAATGCCTAACCCGCGCCAACAAACGTTCAGCAAGTTCAACGTGATTCTTTAAATTGCCATAACTTTTTTATTTATCAACCGATTGACATGAATTAAACACTAAATGTTAAGTGAAGCTTTCCACAATACATTATTGAAAACCCCATCCAGATGAGATGAGCCGTTTCTGAGATTAGCGTGCACAAACAAACAGACAAACAGACTAAAATTACAAAAATCATTGTTTTGGGTTCTATGTTATGAATAAAGGTCTCCTATAGTATTTTTTCTCATATATCTTCCATGTACAGACAGCGACTCGTTACGTTTTTATTATATGTATTGATAGATGTATAGATGTATAGATTTATCTCGTTTTACGAGATTTGACAATATAAAATTTGTTTAAAACGATTTTATTTGAAAAACACTAAAACTGATTCCCTAAGAACGGTAAAGAATAACAATTTAAAGTAGGCTAAACAAAGTGTATGTAAACTACGAATAATATACAAAGTTCTACGGACATTGTACACTCCGAATAATTTAAGTGTGTTTGGACTTTGGACGATGTCTGAGATTCCAGACGCTGTATAGTCTATAGTCTATACATAAGTACTTTTCTTTGTAATCATATGGTTAGTTTAATTTGTTTCTGTTTTTTTAATATTATAATACCGGCTATTAAGTTGAGTGCAATAGGTATTTATAATTGTGTATTTTGTATACAACTTATTCATATGGGTATAAAAAGAAAAAAAGTTAAGACTTAATTCTAAAGTTTGAATTTTGCCAGCTTTTATTGTATAACATGGTAGAAATGACAGTTCATATGACTACTTTCAGTTTACAGAATAGTTATGTATATGAGGAATTTTATAATACGGTAGAAATTACTACAAAAATTTTCTACCGTTTTTCTCATCACGCAGCAACACGTTTGCGTGGTTCCTAACGAATGTCAAGAATGGGAGGATATGGTGTCAAAAATACTATGAAGCGACTCTCCTGCACTGTTATTGTCATGGTATAAGAAGATGACTTAAATTATCAAATTATTTATTTAATATCACTTAAATGACATTCTGTAACTCTAAAGTTTATTTTTATGATTATACCAAAACAAACACCGTTAGATATACCTATATTTTGAACAGAGCATAGCGAGCTTTAGCAAGATATCTTTCACATATTTATTCATGTATTTATTTCTTATCTTATGTATCAACAGGTATAGGTATGTCATGTACATATAAATAATTAAATAATAATTGGTTAGAATATTATGACAATAGTAGTCAAATAAGCTTTTTTAATTACATATATAATTAAAGTTCATAACGATATACTAAAAACTAGCTGTTTCCTATTTTTACCCGTCTAAAGTCCAATGTTGTTAATTTCGATGTTTTTCAAGTTAATAATTCTTAAATTTCTGATGGGAATGAAAAAGATATAACACAAGCACAGAAGTAATAGTCATTTATTAAAAATATAAAATTAATTTTTGGCTAAAAGTTTTCTGTATTTTTTTCAGATGGCAAATTGAAATTACTCTTGTAACGATAAAATGTTCCAAGACCTCTAATATGTTTCTTCATGAATAAAGTCTGGAATTTCGTTTGTATATTATAGGTTATATCAATATAAAGCTAACAATTTCAATATTCAATATCCGCTAATCCTTAAATTTCTTATATAACATGAAAAAGAAGAGAATTTTCTATAAAGATACCTAGAACAAACTTATAGGCTTACACCATACCGTTTGATATACATTTCTAAGTATAAACTTATAAAAAAAAACGCACAACAATAGTGAAGAATATTTATATTTTCAAAAATTTTATAAAACAGCATAGCAACACTACTTGTAGTATAGTTTGCTATATTTAAAAAAATCATTTATGACATTTATTTAAAATAAAAAGTACTGAATTAATAAGATATTCCTACCTAAATAAGCATTACCTAAACAGGGAGGGTTGCATTTATTTAGGATTTATTCTTGGGCACCGCTTTAAAGCGATTTCAGTAAACCTAATTTAATTTCCAGTCAATAATCATTTTACAATACCATACACACTTTGTATATTTTTGCTTATTACTGAAATATTTTGTCTCATACAAATGAGTTGAACACAAGATAAAATTCAAAAGGGAATATAATTACAAATCCATTCATACTTTCTGGTTAAGTTTATTCTGATAAGTCAGAAATAAAGAATAAATTTCGTATATTAAAATTTGTAAAAACGTCTCATCAATGTAAAAAACAGTGACTTACATAAATAAATATTTATAATAACGTTGCTAGGAAATTAGAAGATTCAATTTAACTGAAAACGTTTTGCCAAGAACTATTGACTCTAAATTTATAAAGAATCTCCGAGACTATAATACATGTTGCTAAGTATGCAATGCAATAACCATCCTACAGAATACGGAATCGCCTTCAAATAAAGCTACATTGTTAAAAAGTATGACGTTTTTGACATACATAATGTAGATAGTAACATGTTTATAAAATTATAGGACTAGTAAAAATAATTACAAATGAGGAACTGCGTTCTAATTAATATTTCAGAGCACTTGTAAAAGAGAATATAAGTATTAAGCTAAAACTTACTCTTCCAGGTATTGAAGCAAAAATCACAACACGATCATATTTTAAATGTCTTTTGTGATAATATACACCCCAGCATTTTACCATGAATGCCTAAATAGTGTAAATCGCATTAAAATTCATTCAGTTTCCGCATCATTAGCAGTCAACCACGTGGATGATGAGCGCGGGAAATCGGAAAATCGAGCGCCAAAATTTGCACCCGAGAGAGTACCATCCCTCCCCGAGTTCCAGATTACACTGACAACTGTCACCGGCACCGGGCCCGCGTTAGCTTGCTTTCACTACAACGCTTTTCCTTCGCGAAAATCTACAGCACTTACACATGCAGACATCCAAGTTGACATTAAAGCGATATTAGTGTGTGCTATTGTACGATTTCGTATAAGACGCATCCTCGACGTTTACTGGATGCACACCAAAAAAAGTTAAAATATACGATTCAACATTTTAAACAACCAAATTAAGGCAGATTTTTCCTTGCAAAATCTTGCTACTTACGTTCGTTTAGAGATAGCAATAATATCTAAAATGCGCATGTCCGTCTCGTATTATTTTGTCTGGAGAGCTAAGAGAAATGTTGCTATCCTTATTCTTTTTAGTTACAATATAAGCATTTAAAAAGTACTATGGACTAGCGGATTACAGTTTTGTACAATAAGCGCTGTGTAACATTAAATACAATTATCTATTTAAAACTTAAGAAAAGTAAGTTTTATAGTTTTTATAAGTTATTAAAATATGTTTTTCTAAAGATTGTAGAGTAAAATAAACCGTAAAAAGTGAAAATTTCAGCCAGTTTTATATTAATTGGAGCTATAGAGAAATATTAGGAATTATGAAAGTTTTGATTTTTCTTATTAGCAAGTACTAAAACCATAATAAGAGCAAAGATGGTCATAACTTAAGAAACCAGTAGTTTACCCAGAACCAGAAACTAAATTTACCAGCGATCGCAGCTTAGCCAAGGCAGTAAATTTTTGTAGCTTCTTTTTACCAGCTTGTAGAAAGTGATTTGAACATTACAGTTAGGTAACTGATGTTTTCTGATTATTTTTATCAGAAATAATATTATTGGGAAAGCATACATAATCGATTTAAACACCTCACAACCTGTATTCATCAGTAGACATTGACGACATAACTAGAACATTATTAATATAGAAAAGAGAACGTTAAAATTATTCATGCAACTTTGATTCATTTTACTAAATTTATACTTCCTTAAAAGCCGAAATACATTATTAATATAAAAAAAAGAACGTTACAATCTTTTCAACTTTAATTAATTATACCAAAACTATACGTCCCTAAAAACCGTAATACCTACATAGAAAAATAAGTTACAAAGCAACTTTCAACCTTACATATATCTTTAAAGGTTAATATGTAACACTACTAAATAATTCCCACACGTGTAATATTATCTTCACAACGTAAACATATGAGCAAGCATATTCACCCTTCCTATAAAATTTACGTGATGAAATAAGAAATTGTTCCAATGTGCTTTTGACTACGTTATGATCAAAGATATATAAAATAATACATGATTGGGCTTACCTGTGAGCCTCGTTCGTTCGATAACGGGAAACAGGTGTGAATTATGCTGATGAAAGAAATATATTTTGCAAACTTTCAAAGGACTACGTAAACCTACGGATAGGCAAATTGTAGAACGCTTCACTTGTTAATTCCGCTTAAACGTTTCTTAATAATGTGGTCTCGATTTAATTTGTTATTACAACGAAATGAAACAATGGGACGGATTAAGAGATTTAGATAAGTGGAAATTTAAACTTTATTCTCCTTGCTCTAGTGATGGAAATTCTTTGTATCATCTGCTTAACGGATTAAAAATTAATATTTTTTGTCATTTGAGAGCAATATTCTTCATGAACATATTAATGCATACCAGAATACGTCTTATTAAAATTATTGGTTTGAGATAAAGATACACATTTTTTTTTTATGAAGTGTGATGACTTAAAGCAATTATTTTTTAATTTGAGTTTGATTTTACTATGGTCATTCTGAGTAAAAGAATAGATTTATTTTTTCAAAATGTTTAATTATTTTTTTAAATTTTCTCTTTAAAAATCAAATAAAATCTAGTAAGACGTATTTAAAAAATCGTGTAGAAAAAAATCGTGCAGAAAAGCATCACGATCCAAAAAATAGCGGCAACAATGATTTACTTAAGTTCCGATGATATTAGGCAAGATAAGTATGGTTGAAACAGTCTTCGGAACCGTTTATACAAAGCTATGAATAACAATTTAGCAAAGAGCCGGGAGCACAAACACTTGAGTATAGAAGTTTGTTTCCAAGTGCCCAAATTCACGAACAATGGCCTAACGTGGAGCTGAGAAATCGGTATACTACAGCGAGAATCGGCATAATATAATAGAATAAACAATACAATAATTACTTAAGTTTTAGAACTTAGGGCAATTATATTATTCTACCTATTTTGTAAGATATTCTTTACCATGAAAATAGTACTTAAAAAGAAGAGTGAGTTTTTCGTATGTAAGTGGAAAATGTACACAGCTAAAATAGTCACTGGCAAAATTAAAAAAAAAGGTCAATCTTAACAGCGGCCCTGTAAAAATGAACGCAAATCCAGTAATGCAATTGAATTGATTACATGAATATTTATAAAATGTGTAATTGTGATATTTTTAAATGTAAATATTTTCAATCAAACCTTGCAATAATAAGTTTCATATTTCACATTTTAAAATGAAAGAATATCTATGTAGCTTTATTTTAAAATAAACTCTTTGGCCAATGATACAGAGGATACTTATAAATACATGTTTGTATTTTTTATTAATTAATTTCATTCGACTTTAAAAGTTAAGAATGAAATACATTTTAGGTTAGGGTCAGTGATATAACTTATATAATAGATATTAATAACGATGCTGAAGGCGACGAAAAACAGAAAGTGTGATGTCAGTGTAAAAGTTACTTAAGTTACGCCAATTCAAAAAGAGTTATGAAAACGACAACTTTTGAGGTCTTCGTATAAACTGTTCGCGAAACTTCGCTTTTCAAACAGGCTTTTTAAATAAAAGCTTTATACAAATCAGAAGAAAGTAACCTTTTTTATTTACATTATGAAATGCGAATAAAAGTTGAATAATGAGATATAGGGAATAAAACGGAGATAAGATAAATTACTGTTTATTGAGGAATAAACTGATATCTCGAATAAAAAGTTTTAATTAACGAGCAACGTTCAATAACTTAACCCATTTCATCATTCAATTTAACAACGATTTTTTCCATTTTATTGCGTCCTACTTATTTTTAAGCTATAAATATTATTCACCCAATTTTTTTCTTATAATGAATAGGAGTGAGAATTTGAAAAGAAATATAAATTGATCAATTATAATAAAGGCAAGTGAGCTATGTGTAATCAAGTGAATGAGGAAAAATGGTGCTTCCATTCTATTATTTTTAAAGTATTAATAGAATTGGTAGCACCTTTTTTCATACACATTATTGTAATACTTTAACGTTGATTAATTTCACGTTGACATATTTTATCAATACCTTTGCCTTTACGTAAGTAAATAAAACAAAGCCCCGAATTGCCTTATTTAATTCATACATTTCCATACCAACTTTTCTTTATACAAATATACTGCACATCAACAATTTAAAAACTAGAATATAACTTACTGCAATAAAAATATGCATACGCCATACTTGATAGTATTTACATTCGTCTGACAAAATAGTGCCTCGTTTAGATGTGTCGCGTTAGATACGTAACGGAGTTTTATTAGCAGAGAATTTGAGCGTCATTTCGCCGCTCTGATTATGATCCCTGCTTTATTAATAATAGACAAGTTTCCTGTAAATATGCGCGCAAACCGCACTCAGTGTAGCTCGAGTGTGTTTAATATGTGCTAGTAGCCACTCTTAATAGCTCGCTACAAATTTACACGCCACAAAGAGCTTTTTATTAACCTATTTTTCAATACTTATGTTGTTGGAAATGTATTTCAGCGGATGTGGATGATGTAATCGTTATGCTCAACATAACTGCTGTTTAAGGGCCAATTCAAATATTTTATAGTTTCTCTTTTATATATCGATATATGTTGTAAATATTATAAATGAAGTCATTGAAAAATAATGCACGTACATACGAAATGTATACAGTAAGGTACTGTCAACAAATAATTTATAAGTGGATATTTTTCTTTACTGTAAACTACAATTACTTTTTCACATAAAAAATATGTTGTTCCTTAAATATTGCTAAGTTACGTTTCTAATATTCAAAAGTTTAAGTTCAATAGATGATACTGTTATTTATATGAATTCGTCCTTTCCAAATAATATCGAGATTCGTAACGTTTGCGGGCGCGTCAAAATCGTTGTTGGTGTCAAAAGTAATAAATGCGAAAGTATTGAAATATGAGACCCAGTAACTTTTACACATCCTTTAAATTTTGTTTTGTTTGACAAAAAAATATGCTAATAGATTGCATAGGTATACCTTAATATATATGTCTACATATAACAAGATCCTTTAGTTCGCCAGACTTTTTAAAACAACTCTCCCTACACATTGGTTTAAAGTGTAATTCATCAATTAATCAAAACATTTCCATCGGCTAAAACAAAACTGTAACTAGATGCAAACTAGCACTACATAAAGACCATTATTTAGTAGAAATATAATTAGCGAGAGAGCACAGTAAAGTAAGAGTGAAGAGGGCTTTTATGGCCGTGTGTACCCTCTGGTATTATGAGGAGTTATTTGCCTGAAGCTCGTTAGTGTGACATCCTCATATTGTAATGATATGCAGCGGGATCCTTGTCTTATTAGCTTACAGGATTTGCTTTATTAAAGAACGTGTAAGTCTGGTGTAACGTTTTGTATTGAAGTTTCAAATTTACGAAATGTTATGTAATATTAGCTTTTAAACTACAGTCGTGATATGACGGTTTGTTTGAAATCAAGTGAATGAGTTGTCACTGTATATGAGTATTAAAGCAAAGTATGTGCTAGTTATTTCGTTTAAATAATGATAATCCAATTAGAATTTTAAAAATTAATAAAATAGTTTGAAAATTTTTACGTATAGCATTCTAAGCGCTGACCGAAAAGGATTAAATTCAATAGACAAGATAAACGCCAAGCTTATCCAGTCAGACGTATGCATCTGTTTGCTCATAAAGTACTCAGAAATTCAATTTAAATATGATGGCGGAACAAACATGAGGGCAGCAGAATTAAATGACGTTCGCCATTTGTCGGGTTTCGCGCTCGACGGTAGCCAATTCGCAAATTAATTGCTTTCCAATACTATTTTTTGTTAAAACCCATCTAAAGTAGGTATAATGGATGGATTAATAAATTATGGGCCTGAAATCAATTTTTCAGCATTTTCACACTTCTTGTTTTTTATGGTAGTTCGTTAATGGCTACAGCTATGGTATTTATTGGATGCATTAGTTTCCGTGATCTGTAGTTTAGATTTCTTTATTGAAATATCAAATTTAATGTAATAAGTAGATTGTTTATAGCCTCTCAATAAATTAACATGTTACAGTTCTGTCGTTTTCCCTTAGTATAATTTTCCTTTATTCCGAATATCTATTCAATACGTATACAATTCTGAAGTTATTTGCAAATTCTTCCGCATCACTTCAATTTAGAATATGTGAGTACAGTTATCCAAACAGCTTACAAAATACAATTTTCTTGAGAAGCAAAGTATTTCTTAGCAGCTTTAAAAATCTCCACTAACAAATCTTAAGATGAGCGCTGTAAATCCGCTGTTAGCAGCTTTACAGTCACAATAAATATATCTCTTGTCGCTATTTATATATTTTCCGTTTAAAATGCGGAAAATACTGCCGAAATTCGAGAATAAATAACACAATATTTCTATTTAATATACAAGGAAGTAAAATAATAACTTAAGATTTAGTTTTTCATACTTACTTTTAATTAATTATCTACACATACTGTTATAAGATTTTTTTCTCACGGTAACTTTGGTTTTGCTGCAAACTTGAATTACATATTATTTTTGCGATACGATGCTTTTTTAAAATTTTATTCCATGCTTAGAATTGCCAACAATTACAATAAGAAAACTATGCAAGGTCGTAACGAAAATATTACTGTTTTCTTTCAAAATAATTGAAAGTAGCGTGTCTTCTGGCGTTAAAAGAACTATGCTACAATACATTCGTATTTTTCTTTATGAGACATTTTCTTTCCATTAAACATAAAATACAAAGCGGTCTAGATCATTTCACTCTTTAATGTACTGTCTTCGAAATTTGCATAATAGATATTAAATAATACGATTTTAAATAAGCTGCTTTTATAAATTAAATTATAGTAGCTATTATTATTAAATGTACCTAACGATATAAAGACATTAAAAATGTTTTGAGTTTATTAACATTCACAAATGTATGTGTCGTCTTTTTACACTCCGAGATATGTTCCTACGAAAAAAATGTAGACTGCCTTTTACAAATATTAGTATAGCCAAAAGCCTTGTAATTGCAATGTAAAAAACAAATGTAACTTTCGGCATTTGTTTGTGTAGTGCATTTTTCATTATGTATCTCTCTGAGCTACTAAGAATAAATATATTGTCTTACCATGTAGCTTACCATGCCCTGAGGTTCGTACCACCTCTAAACCTAACCTACCTTCTTTTATTTCGACGGTATAAAAGTTATCTGCCATTCGTTTAAAAGGCAAACAAAGCTAAAACTATTAAAATCAGTCCATTTGTTCTAGAGTCATAATTGCTTGGACACATCAATTTTATTATATATATTCATAAACATTATAAGCAAGGAAGTTGGTAATGTCACGGAATCTGTAACTGCTAGCTTGTAGCCCGGTACAGCTATCATTACTGTCGCACTTGGCCCTTGTTCGAAATGTCCCTGTAACCGTTACATGTCCATTACGTTTAACCGGACTGGATACTATCATTAGACGTGGTTTAATCCAGAATTGAACTCTGTTTATATATGACTTTATATAAACACCATATAAAAATATAAAAATTTTATCAGTTTGCTTTCATAACAATGAAGGTGGATCAGTTCACAAAGAATTGAATTATGAATTATTCGTATTATTCGTCTTTTAGATAACAAGATTCTTCTAGCAGCAGTTATATTAATATCTAATAAAATTTCATTAAATATTGTTTTAGTGAACGCGATCTATGGTTGTTTCTTTACCAAATTTCTCTATGTAAGAACTAAAAACTAAAAAAATAATTAAAACTAGCGGACCAGTACCCACTTCGTTGGGCATAATGTTAACAATCTTTTTTTTATATAGCCTATGACACCCAACAAAAATGAAGCTTTCTATTGGTGAAAGGATTTTTAAAATCGGTGCAGTAGATCCGGAGATACCCCTTACAAACACACAAACGACACTTCTTTAAAATATTAGTAAAATATTAGTCAACTAGCGTCCACAACTTTGTCGGTTCTGTCACATTGACATTTAAGTCGTATATTTTTGAAAAAATATCGAAATGAAAAAATATCAAATATTTTCGACTAATAAATTGTTGTGATACTCCAATTTGGGTGGAAAAAAGGTTTTGAAATCATTTTGGTCGTTCAAATTAAATACGATAAGTCCAAAAAGTGTGTGCTATTTTGATTGTGTTTCAGAGTTTGTTTACTTCATTTATAGTTGTAGTTTTACAGTTAAACAAAAAGAAAAAGCTACTTCATTGGTTTTATTATTTAAAAGTTAATGTATT
>DWAJ01003632.1:0-14366 GCA_018238005.1 Eurema mandarina
CCGCACCGGCTGCCCCCCGCGCCCGCCACCGCGTTCACACCCGCACTCGCCACCGCGCTCTCCTCGCTCGCTGAAACACATAACACTAACCTATCAACACTGCTAGGTTTACTGATTTATAGACGATCCAATTACCGTTAATTTGCTACGTAGCTGGCCATCTTGTGAGAAATTATGTCATGTAAATAGTAAACTTTACTTTTAATTTGTATAAAGTAGTTCAATAAATTTCGATTAAAATAGTTATTGAAAATAGATCCAAATATTCTAGAAGAAGAAATCTAACAGAGCAATATAAATTTATATATGATAATCTGTCACTACTAAACTACAGCAGAAACTGAGACATATTTTCTCACAATTAACCACTTTCACTGTGTCACATTCTGTACGAGTGAGTGCTACACAGTACATAGTACATACAGGTGAGCTTGTCGATCTGCGCGAGCGCCTTCTCGGTGTACTTGTGCGCCTTGTCCATGTAGCCGGCCTGCGCCGAGTGCATGACGGTCACGAGGTACACCAGCACGTACAGCTGCTGCCGTGACAGCCACACGAACGACTCGCCGCCGCCGGCGCCGCCGCACACCGCTGTAATACAGATTATAACATTTTATTACCATATTGGGTATAGGTCGCGGCACGGATGTTTAGCGCTGGACGAGAATAGCTGCGCCTCCCTATTGGTGCGAGAAAGACAACAGACAACACTATGGGGAACCAATCAACGCTCGCGCACCCGACGATCACGCGCCCCGCGCGCCGCGCCGTCCCCTCGATACCTTATTTTTGACTTCTGCGCAGGCTTCGTTCAGCGTTAAAGATTCGTGCCGCTATTAATACATAGTATATACACGTAACTTCAAAATGAACGAGATATTTTGTTAAATAGTAAAATTTAAATTAAAAATTACTTTTTAAAAATCGCCTCACACATTTTCAAAATACAAGTTACGCCATCGGTATGATTACGACTCACTGACATTGATGAGGCATGTAACAACATGTCAATGTTGTCATAGCATGTCAATGTGTGTGATGGATATATTTTTTAATTTGATGTGTTGTAATTTGTGGCAAAAATCAACAAAATAAATCATCATCATCCTATTTGTCATTTCTTTACAATTTATTCCTTCGAGGCAAAATGTATCAAAGTTATATTGGTTGTTAAAAATTAATTTAAAAACCTTACCATCATCATCTGGCCATGTTGGTGCCATGATGGTCTGAATACTCTGCTGGAGTTGCTTTAAGCATGGTTTGACACTTTTCACCTGTCCCGCCATTAGGTAGTGACATACCTGCAAACATACAACAATTGAAACATACAATGTCTACTAAAATAATAGATGGTTTATAAACATCATAAAAAATATTTTAGGAAGAATATGTTTGATAGAAATAAGGAAAATAAATAAAAGAACTATAAACATTATACAGGGTTAATAGACTAAAAAGAACTGTAGAAAGTATTAGTCATAGTATGATCATAGCTTAGCACGTAGAGTATAGAGTTTGTACATAGAGAACAGCATTTATTTATAAGAAAATTAAAAGGCTTAGTAAAAAAGGGTTACAAAATATTTACTTGTAAAACAAGAAAGAACACTTTCAGGTACTCCTTTTGGTGTGGACTGCCAACCCAGGATTCAACTAAATGACAGGCTTGATTTAGTAGCGGCAACACCTCTTGAATTTTTTTGTCTATTAGAAGTAACTGTAATCCAAAATATGTCATTTATAAATACATTTATATCCACACTTAAAAAAAACAATTCAATTTTAAATTAAAATTATGTCAAAACTTTTAATAAAAAAATAATGTATTTAAACAACATACTAAAATAAAAACAAATGCCTATGAAGGTTTTATTGTTTTAAATATAAAAACAGTAGTTTGTTCTAACAAGGACAGGTGAATCATTCATTCAAAGTAATTAACTTTGAATATAACAAGTAATCTTATTGTATTAAGATAATTATAGGTATCTTATTAGAACTGATCAATACAATTGATGTATAGGTTAATACAATTTTAAGTTCTGTTCATTAATAAATTACATTTTACTATTACATTAATGCATACTATACACTATTTACAGTTGTTTGTCCCACATACAACATAATTTTTTTTTCTAATAAGATACCTATAATTATATTGAGACAATGAGAAAAATTACTTGTAATTAACTTTAAATTAATGAATCACTAGCCCTTGTAAGAACTAATTACTATTTTTATGTAAAAGGATTTTAAAACTCAATTCATTACATTATTTGATCCTTCAACTCCACAATAATCTATACCCAAATACTTGGAACTTGAAATCATATTAAGCAAGATCTATTTTATAAAGTACTTACCATTACCCTACTTAGTAAAAAGAGTACCCTTGTATAAGCCGCATTTGATATTTGCGCATAGTCTACTCCAACTCCTAGTAAACTACTTGCTACTTCATATTCTCTTTCTGTTGCATGAATTTGCTGAAATTAGATTATGTAATAAACACCTTTTACACACAAATGACCTTTGACTTAAAGTTTGAACACAAATAATAACACAAACATGGGTATATAATAATAAACTAATGTATTATAATAATAAATTAAGATTGTTTTGTTTTAATATCAAAGAAAACCTTATATTCTGAAAAGTTTTCAAATAATGAACATATTTAATTAAGTTTAACTTACTGCGAGTTGGAATATTAGCCTGCAGTGCCAATACACACTGTGCTGTGACAATTCAATTGCTTTTCGTAATATAGGCTTAGAATGTGTTGGTTGGCCCTGTTGTTCGAAAAGATCTGCGAGCACACTTGCCGCTTCAAACTTGACATCGTCAAATCCATTGATACTTTGCGATAGACACCACTGAAATAAAAAGTAATTTATGACCCATTTCATCTACTTTGTTTACATTTTATAATCCACTTGTCACGTAGAACTTATACAAGTAGAATGTGAACGCAACCCAGAGCGCGAGTATTTATTAAATTGAAACCAGGATAAGTACACGACATCGTCATAACTTGAAAATAAACACGGAAAACTCACACTTTGCTCCAAATGAGTTCTCGCCAAGTCGATGTTTTTAGTGTGTGTCAAAAGGATATTCCCAAGTTGTAAATGTGTTCTGGCTTCAACTCTTTGCGGTGGCTTGAAATTAAATACAGCTTGTAAACATTGAATACAACTTTTTATGTCAGGAGGATTAGATGTGCGAAAATGTTCCGCTAAACCAAGTAAAGAAATATACCAAGCGTCCTGCGTTGACGCCATTTTGACATTTCTGCTTGGAGGGAACGGTGTTGACAACTCTCTTTACCTTTCATTTCAGGGGTAGCCAGTATTTAAAATTTACAAATTGTATTAAAAACCAGCTGTTTCTTAACAGCTCGTGATTATTCTATTAAATATTTTATATAACAAAAAAAAAATTAAAAAGATTGAAATATTATCATAATGAATAAAATAGCTTAAATGAATTTCTGAGATTATTTTCTTGCAGGTACAAATTTGATAGCAATAAAAAATGTTAAAGTCAGTCAATCTTAGAAGATATCTATGTATATACAGGTGTGTATTTTTTATATCACTTAAAGAGGGATAATTCTATCATAAATATTTTTTGAATATCTTGTACCGTTTACGCAGCACACGCAAAGTAGATCCACAAATATAAATAACGTTCCTGATTTTTGTAACATTTCTTATAGATGCTGCTCTCCTTTTGGTCACAGCGTGATGTATATGTATAGCCTACCTCGATAAATGGACTATTCAACACAAAAATAATTTCATAATTCGAATAATTTAGAAGTTTCTGAGATAACCGCGTTCAAACTAACAAACAAATAAGTAATGTAAAAAAAGTTATAACTTAGAACTAAAACGTTAAAAATAAATAAAAGTTAATAACATGTAAAAGTTGTGGAAGTTGTAAAGTATCTTGGGTTTTTTTATTCATTCATATACTCTGGGATTTTTTTATGTGCAATATGTACTCGGTACATCTAAATTTCTAGCTGTAGTGTTTTTTATAGTTCTCGTTCCTGTAATATTCATAAACAAAATATTTAGTTTAGTTTCAGCCGTCAGCAATTACCGATCATTTATTAAAATATAGGCAGTCAAAGTTGATAAATTTAAATTATAGCTTCTAGGTCAACCAGGAGGAATTGATGTGAACATTGCCAAATTTACGCTTATACGGTTAGAATGTAATAATAATACTTCTGAGCCGAAAAAAGTCTTATAATACATATTATATGTTGCACCTATTGTACTCTGATTTTTTTAAAATCATTATTCTGGCATACTACATAAGCATCTTTATTCATATTATATAAAAATATAATATGTATAAAGATATATTCTATCTATTCTTGGCTGCGGCACAAGCAGTTTTGTGCGATGATGGTGATATATTTTGTAGTCTGTTTATTATGTCAAATAGCCTGTAATACCAATGTCATTAATTCTACAGTCTACTGATGACACTTGACAGTCAAATTTTCTCGTTCTTTTCTGGCGAGCTGTCACCGCTACTTAACGTAGGATAAGCGGTTCGCCTATTTAATCCAAAGACATCTGCTTTGGTTTATTATAAATCTACATAGTAGTTTTATTTTATTAATTCAAAATGCCGCCTAAATTCGATCCTAACGAAATTAAAATCGGTAAGAGTATAAAAAGTGTATTAAATGTATGTGGTTGTCGGAACGTGTAATAGTGATTATTTACTTACAATGGTGTTCTATTGCAGTTAACTTGAGATGTATCGGAGGTGAAGTAGGAGCTACATCATCTTTGGCTCCTAAAATCGGTCCTCTAGGTCTGGTAAGTAAATCATGTATATATATTATCATAACCTCAAATTACGGGTAAAAGCCACTACAATGTGTTTATTTAGCTTTACATATTAATTAACTTTGGCTGTTAAGTTATTGAGACCATTAATGGTCATATTGCTGATTTAATTTACACATATGAATGTAGATACGATAGCAGTTCACTTTCTGTAAAAAAATGTTTTTGCTCAATATTTCAATGTGAGATGTATGATCCTGGGGGGTGCCCCCCTACCAGGCGCGTCCTTCCGGGTGGCGGATGGAAGGAACCCGTGACTCAGGATTCAGGTTCCCTGTCACGGCTACTCCGAATGCCTAATAAGGAGTCGCGGACCAGGCCTAAATGACTGTCGCGATGCCCAATATTTAGCTTAATGAAAAGTGAATTTTGACCATGTGACAACAACATTGTCTAAAATTATCTTATTCTATATATATGTAGTATGCCATAATGGCAATATTTAACATGAAACTTGTAAATTCTGTAATTGTATGTCATATGCAATTGTTTTACTAACTCGAATTTGTGCTACAGTCTCCCAAAAAAGTGGGTGATGACATAGCTAAAGCTACCAGTGACTGGAAGGGTCTGAAGATCACAGTTCAGCTCGTAGTACAAAACAGACAAGCTCAAATCTCTGTTGTACCCTCTGCTGCGGCTTTAATCATCAGAGCATTGAAAGAGCCACCACGTGACCGCAAGAAGCAAAAGAATAGTAAGTTCTTAACTATCCTAAGCTAACTAATTTGATGATAATGATTGATTTATGATTATTTCCTTTTTAAACATTAAAATTGATTTTTAATGAAGTTAATGAAATATATTTATTTCAAATAAATCTGAAGTAATATAGATTACTTTTCCAGAATAGCTTCTTATAGTCTTTAAGTAAAGATGGTGTTAGATAATGAAATTAAACTAAATTAAAGTTTAAAAAAAGTTGTTTTACTAGGCATTAATTTAAATTTATATTTACAGTTAAGCACAGTGGAAACATCACCCTTGAAGATGTTATTGGCATTGCAAAGATCATGAAGCCAAGGTCCATGGCTAGGTACCTATCCGGCACTGTCAAGGAAATTCTTGGTACAGCTCAATCAGTTGGATGCACAGTTGAAGGCAGACCTCCACACGACCTTATTAATGACATCAACAGTGGAGCCCTAACAATTGATGAATAAATAAAGGAGGACTTTTACATTTTGGGTTTTATTTTATCTATTCCTGGTTTAACTATAATAATTACTAGACCCTTATTTAAAAGTGGAAAGGATTCAGTAATAATCATATCTATCCTAATATATAAAGCTGAAGAGTTTGTTTGTTTGAACATGCTTATCACAGGATTTACTGGTTTGATTTGAAAAATTCCTTATGGAGGAAGGCTATAGGCTATATAACATCACGCTGCGACTAATAGGAGCGAATAAATAATGGAAAAACAAATCAACGGGGACAAAGTCGCGAGCAACATCCAGTCTATACATATAATAAAAATGTAACGTGTCGCTGTCTGTACATGGAAGATATATGAGAAAAAACATTATAGAAGACCTTTATTAACGCAATAGAACCCAAAACAATGACTTGAAATTTTTGTCTGTTTGTGCACGCTAATCTCATAAACGGCTTACTATCTAGATGGGGTTTTCAATGATATATTGTGGTAAGCTTAACTTAACATTTAGTCTTTAATTCATGTCAATCGGTTGAAAAATAAAAAAGTTGTGGCAAATTAAAGAATCGCGTTGAAATTGCTGAACGTTTGTTGGCGCGGGTTAGGCATTTTCAAAATGCTGCCCAAAGTCACTTTTCTACCCGGACGAAGTCGCTGGCACAGCTAGTTGTTTTATATAATTGGTTAAGCATGTCATTTGGTGGAAAATGAACACAACTAAATACATTTTCAATTATCAAACACTTGCGTACATAAGAATGTTCATAGTAGTCTTGCTATATAATATTATTGTCCTGGTTATTATCCATGGATAAGCTGCAGTGTCAAATGATTAATATCATTACATAGTATAAAACAAAGTCGCTATCGCTGTCTGTCCCTATCTATGCTTAGATCTTTAAAACTACGCAACGGATTTTGATGAAGTTTTTTTAATAGATAGTGATTCTTAAGGAAAGTTTATATGTATAATACATGCATAATATAGTAGAGAAAGACTGATAAATTTAGTAGTTTCTAATGTGATGTAAATAAGAACGTTTTTTGCGCTTATATTGCAAACGCTGGCTAAACCCCACGAGATAGACCAAAATATGGTACTACAGTAATGTCTACCTTAAAAAGTTCTACAAAAAAGTCCGCGATGGCATATCTCTATCTCTTAGGGATAACCCACCATAACCATTTTTAATCCTTTACTTATAAATGGTTATTTACGAAGTGATTTTTAACTATACAGCATTCATCCTTATCCAATTAAGTACCTTAAATAAATTGTGCATGTATTATAGATCAATATGGTTTTTTACAGCATGTAATTTAAGTGAATAGTTCCGAAGATATTACAAATTTAAAATGTAGTTATTGCGGTGCCGCAGCGGTACCGCGCGGGTTGACAAAAAAGCTGTGAACGTTGTGTATGAGGACATTCTGTAGTTGCACCCGTGCGAAGCAGGGGCGGGTCGCTAGTTTTATATATTTTTTACCACTGAGAAGATGGTTTTTATTTGTATTTTTACTTTATAATGTTAACAATTAAAATCGGTGTTCTTTGTGTCTACATAAATTTACCTTAAATTGATAAATATCCTCAACTAATTAGAGTTTCTTCGGTAATTTCACAAATAACTGTATTCAACGAGAATTAACTTTAAAAGCCCATTAGACTCCATCGAAGTTCGACGTTAACATGTAATTTGGAATTCAAAGTCGAATAATTGGTTTTATTCCAAACTTTATTCCAAGGTAGTTAGAATTGTTTTTTAATTAATCGCGACTTTTGGAGCCTTCCAAGTTTGTTACGAAAACGGAGCAGGTTTACGTGTTTTAGGTAGTAGTAGTACTCATCGGCGAAGTACATTAATCTCAAAGAAAATTTTTGTATAAATGAAAATGGTATCCAACATTTTATTGAGATTCTAGCGAGTCGGGTAATTGGCAACGTCGAAGATTCGTATTTTCCTCATCATCAATGTTTGTCACTTTCTATAATATGTACTATTTGCGGTACTGACCCACCTGTCTTTCTGTTTTAAGAATCATTATCATTTCAGACTAACTGGATGCGAAATTGTTTATATAAATTGTTTATATAATAAGCTCGCATGTGCCAGGTTGAAACCATTCGAAGTCAGTCAGATGTCAGTTGTGGATTGGTACTTGGTACTGACACTATAATAGTACGGACGTCTAGTCAAAGTCAAAGTCAAAAGTATCATTATTAAATTAGGCTACATAAAGTAACATTGAATCGTCATGGTATAACAAAACATTTACCGCCGGTTCAGAAGGCAGTTTCTACAGAGAAGAACCGGCAAGAAGTCTAGCGAGTGTTATTGTTTGTAAAATAAATAGCCCTGGATGTAGGAAGTTTTTATTGAATTGCTTAAAACCTTAAATCGGTTGCGTCTACAATCCATCAATAAAACGAAACAATAGGTTACTGATATAGTCAAAACAATATTAAACAAAAAATGCCTTACTATACCAAAACTTTGATTGTAACAACAATGATTTGTGTCTGTCATTAATCTGTTTGCTAAATTTTACCCAATCGAACGTAGTTTGTGGGTCAAATATAGCTTGCAAGAGTCGTTCTACAAGGGCATAGCGAGTGCAATAAAAGCTAGCATTAAGAAGCTACATCCATATGATTGGATGTTTCCAACCGAGAGGTCGGCGCGGCTCACTGGGCACTGTTACTTGTGTTGCCACTCCAATCCTCTGCTTTACAATCATTGGAGCGTAAATATGGCAATAATTTATGCACATATGTAGAATAACTGACCTTCAGTCTATATAGAAACAAGGGCAGTTATAGGTACAAGGTAATTCCAACCTTGTAATTTTTAACCCCCGAAGCTACCTTAGCTCCTCGAACGTGCGAGTATGACCTAGATCTGTCTAATTTATACTAATATTTTAAAGCTGAAGAGTTTGTTTGTTTGAACGCGCTAATCTCAGAAAATCCTGGTTCGAATTGAAAAATTATTTTTTTATTAAATAGACCATTTATCGAGGAAGGCTTAAGGCTTAAGGCTACATAACATCACGCTGTGACTAATAGCAGAAAAGATATAATGGAAATTTGGAACAAACGGGGAAAATTATTCATCTTTGAGGGCTTCCGTATGAAAGAATTATTCCTCTTTAAATGATCTTAAAAAAGTCCACGACAGTATATGTCTATCTTCTAAGATTGACTCACTATAACATAATAATAGAAATGATTTCGACGGGGACGAAGTCGTGAGCAACAGCTAGTTGTAAAATAAATTGGGAGTGTTTTAATAAAGTTTGAGAGTATCAGTTCAAGATAGCTGAATTTTTAAGAACGTCTTCTTGAATCTCCATGTTTACCACATTTGGGCCATGGACAACTGTGACGTAAAATTATTTTAGTAAAACATTTCATGCCGTGGATTAAAAATCCCTTGTTTTTTTTAAAGCAATTAAACAATGAACCAATTTTTAAAATATATGAATTATACCCTTCGCAAGTTTTAAAACAACTAATATTATTCGGTTCTTATTTTATAATTCCGAAAATTTGGATTGTTGGTAGAAACTAGCGATCGAATATAATAATTCGTTGATAGGTTTATAAAAACTAGCCAAGACAGACCTCAGGCTACAATACATTATCTTGTGTTATAAGAAGATATGATATGTTATACTGTTACTTATAAACAAATTTCAGGGCTGACCATTGAACTTGGCATTCATTTAGATCTCACTTCTTTTGTCATTAAAGTCAACAAAAAACGTATTTATCGCTAATCGCTAAAAATTCTCCCCGTCGATTTCTTTTTCCATTATTTCTTGGCTCTTATTAGTCGCAGCGTGATGCTGTGTAGCCTAAAGCCTTCCTCAATAAATGGTCTATTCAATAAAAAAAAACCACGAACCAGTAGTTCCTGAGATTCGCGCGTTAAAACAAACAAACAAACTCTTCGGCTTTATTATATTAGTATGATATTGAACTCGGCTCACACATTTTTTCTTTCACATTTATGTTTTTGATTGGATATTTTTTTCAGGTCGTAACATTATCGAGTGAAACAGATGTATCAATAGAGGAAGAAGATATTCTATCAAACGATGACTCGGCAATTCCAAATGGTACCAATGATGAAAACAATGCCACTATTAGTTTTAATGGTCAAGTAAATGCTGTTGGGAAAATTGTTATCTCCGCTGTATGTGGACGTGAGTATTTTTGTTTTAATTTTAAGATAATAATTAAATGTTAAAACTAAAATATTATAAAATAAAATTAAGCTTGGACTTCGGCGCCAAGGGCTGCAGATAGGATCCCAGATCGAGTTCATCTTGTTGCAGAGAACTCGATCTGATAACGTGATCGGATGCCATAACAAGCTTAGCTTAGCGTGGCATTAGATGGCGCTGCGTTAGAATGAAAAAATCTGAAATTTATATTAGTTTCTTCTTAATCTTATTTGCTAAATTGCAGTGCAGCGTTACTACAATTTTGCCAATGTCTTATAGTGTGTAGATACAACAAGTTTGAGGGTCGATATTTGGTTGTGGCAATCAGCAACACGTGCTTTCAATACCACAGACAAACATCGACCTCTTGGAGGATATTAGTATGGCTTTGAGTTTGACGTTGACGTTGACATTTACTTGACTGACAGATTCTAGCATAATATCCAGATTATTTGGAATACAATGTGATTCGACGAAATAGATCTGATAATGAAATGTTATGCATTATGTCTTCTAGGTATTCCAATAGTGCCAATACAATTCTACCAACCGAGAATTATACCAATACCAGTTTATATAATACATTGTCAAAAAGGCAGCGATGTTGACAGCAAAGAGTCCAATGTTGGTACTGACGATGTTGAAGATGATAGTAAAGAATTGAATGTTGGTAGCAATGAGGAAAATGTTGATATCCCGAAAAAAGATATGTCATATTTTAGAGGTTATGTTCCCGCATCTGGCAAAGCTGTTATTATGGGGAGGTTTTAAATAAATATATAACTATCGTTTGTGTTACTGTTTTTATTTTGTATTATAATTGTTGTTATTACCACCTATATGGAAAAATAAGCAAAATTATGATATTTTGCTTGAATTGTTGAGACAGATTTGTATGACGAACTGAGTATTTCGCAATGATATTATATTAAATAGATATGTTATAAGCGAAAAATCATCCTAATTAGGACGTCTTGTCTTAGATGATTGGTTGCCGGTGCGTTCACGTGAAACTGACAAAACTATCTCTTTTTCTTTTGTTGGTTTTATCATCTATCTCTTTTCTACGTTTTGACTCGTATGTATGTGTGCTGCCGCTGCTGTGCGGAACACTTTTTCGGTTAGATTTGTACGGGTATAACGTATCTATTATAATAATAATAATAATAAATCATTTATTTGAATATGAGTATAATATGTAGGTGTTATTTACATTTTGGATGGTACATGTTTAGCCGCATTTCATGCAGCATGCAAAAATTATATTTTATAGGAAATACATTTTTATGTCATCGATTTACTACATGATAGAAATTACACTAAAGCATAAGTTAATTGTCAAAAAATTCCTTAATACTAAAAAAACATTTATTGTTCAGCCATTTATATAATTTTGTCAAAAATAGTTTGTCGGGGTTTTGTTTTAAATTTATTGGTATCTTGTTGAAAACGCTTACACACATAAAAACTGCGTTTTTATTATATTTAAGAATCTTAGGTTGTTCTATTATAACTAGTTTATTAGGGTCTCTTTGTGTTCTGATGTTAATTAAGTGAGCTTTTTTGAATAATTCCTATCATATTATATAACATCATTGGTATTCCGGCATTAATCTATTGGCTTCACTTGTCTCAGTAACACAAAGTTACTTAATTCATCACAACTTATCATTTATTCAAGTTACATAACACAAATCACGTCCATACAGTTATCGATAAAAGTTATCTTAAGCAGTATAAAAACAATTAAGCTATAAGAAATAACGCATTCTCGTCAATTTCTTTTTCATAATGATCAATTTTATTTACATATTATGTTTTGGAATTTTACAGGTAAGTCTTATATTGTTACTTTTTTTGGTAAAAAATAATAAATTCAAGTAAATATCATGATCTACAAATTTAATAAAGTATTTAAAAATGCCTAAATATAAGTGACTTATGAAATTTTCGTTATTTTATTAGACACTAGCTGACCCGTGTCCACTTCGTTGGGCATAATGTTAATTATCCTTTTCGGTTTTTTATATAGCCTATGACACTCAGCAATAATGTGGCTTTCTATTGGTGAAAGAATTTTTAAAATCGGTTTAGTAGGTCCCGAGATTACCCCTTACAATTTAACAAACACACAACAGCAAACAACTTTACCTCTTTATAACATTAGTATAGATAATCTGTAAGAACGTGCTTCTAACGATATATTTTGTATTTGGTTTTAGCATTCGTCAGCACAAGTTGTGTCCTACATACCAAAAAATGCTCAACAAGCGAATTTACAAAACAAAAACGGACCAAATAATAATTTAAATGCAATTATTTCGAATGATTATGGACCTTATTTAGCTCGATCTCCAAATAATATTCAACTGTCAAATAAGCCCAATGGAAATTACAATCCAGGAATAAATACACAGAGTAATGGAAAATTTGCTCACGCTCAGAATCCTAATATAAATGCTAACGCGAGGTTGACTAACGCTCATAATCCGAATATAAATACAAACGCGAGGCTAACTAACGCTCAGAATCCTAATATAAATTCTAACGCGAGGCTGACTAACGCTCAAAATCCTAATATAAATGCTAACGCGAGGTTGACTAATGCTCAGAATTCTAATATAGAGATTGCCAACGCTAGAACAGCAAACGCTCAGATTGCGAACAATGTTAATTCTAAATTGAGTCACATTCAGAACGCTATCTTAAATATTCCAAACGAGAGTATAACCGACGCTAAATTTACAGCTAATGCCAATTCTAAAGTAGCTCACGATCTTAATCATAACATAGATAAAGTGAACGCTCGGTTAGCTAACGCTCAGATTGCTAATAATATTAATGCTAAATTAGCTCACGGTCAGAACCCAAGTTTAGATATTACTAGCACAAGAATGGCTAACCACCAGAAACCCAATGCAGATTTGAACAAAATTGCATATTTAGAAGCTACTCGAAACTTAAACGATCAAAAAGCGATGACAGACTTGGCAAATGCATTTATGGAAAGCCAAAATAATGAATTAAATGCAAGATTGCAAGCTAACACCAATTGGAACAGGGAACGAACAAACAATATGGATGTAGCAAAATTAGATAACATTGCAATTCAGAATTTAGCTAATGCTAATTTAAATAATGGCAATTTAGCCAATGGGAATGTACCTAATGGAAAATTAGCTAATACGAAACCAGCTAGCGTATGGGCGCTAAACAATTTGTCAAGTTTGAATGGAAACATGGCAACATTTAACATTGGCAAAGGTGGCGAAACGTTTACAATAACAAGTGGTTCTCCAAGCAGTCCTCCATTTGGTATTCAGTTACTTGCTGAAGCTTTAAAAGTGGGTGGAACCGTATCTGTGTCTGGCCAAATACCAATTTACGGAACAGTGTCTGTAAATGGTGATGTACCTACAGATGGTACGGCGTCAGTCAAGTATAGTTCCGCAAAGAAAGTTGATACGTAATTCAGTTAAATTATTGTTAAATTATTTATTTATTTTTTAGATGTAAGCGAAATAATAAATGTTGAAACTATTTAAAAAATTGTTGTGATTTTGAAATCCCTCCAAGATAAAAAAACATTATAATAATCAGAATCTTTCAAAGACTAATCATTTTTAGACCCTATTAAAATTATTAACTCCAAGGTTAACATATTTTATCTATGTCAATAAAAAGCTGAACCATACATAGCTGCAGCTGCAGTGCAGATATCAGATTTATTTAATTATTATAAAACAAAGATTTACGTTGAAATAATTGTATTATGCTGTATTTTTGTATGACGCCACAATTTTTACTTAGCATACATATTCCATCCAAATAAGAATTTAAATATAGCACTCTTTTTGATTAATGTGTGAAAAAACGTTTATCTTGTTTGGGAAAATTTACAGGGCATACGATGGGTTTAAGCCAAAACAAATATGTATCTTCAATGTCAGATTACCTTCTACCAGCGAAAACTCCAAAATGTTCTATTTTATCACGTTGGACAGGGCTCAGAGGCTTATCTGCTATGTATTATATGTATGTATTTATAAAAAAAGTATGTATATGTAATTTATTCCGTTATCTAGTTGCCATAACACAAG
>DWAJ01003633.1:0-14366 GCA_018238005.1 Eurema mandarina
TCCAGAAAATGGGCCCCGGCACTCCCACTCACCGTACGAAACGCAATGGTAACTCAAACGAGTTACCATTACTTCACGTCGATTTTCTGTGGGAGGGTGGTACCGCCCCGGTGCGAGCCGGCCCAATTAGCCTTACGGCATGGCTCTACCACCTACAAAATGTTAATAAAATAACTAAAAAAATACAACAAAATTATTGGTGCAGCACAAGATGTCAGACAAAAATAACAAACTATAATCAATAGCATTCAAATAACATTCTTTTTTATGCACAAAACTACTAACAGTAGTCAGAAATAAACTTTTTCTTTTTCTAATTCTGATGTTTCAACTCTCCATTTAACGAGAACTCTCTATAACGCCATAAAATGCACAGTCCCTTCAGTGTCGCTATATAGAGTTTACACTGTATTTTAAAATTAAATTAAACAACAGAAAAATATAAAGTGTGGATTTTAAAAAATATTTCCTACTACTCTACAAGTCAGTACTCACCCATTGATGTATATTTAGCTTCACACTTATCACAGGAATAGCTCTTCTCTTTTGGTCCTCTCTTTTTTCTAATCGGTTTATTTTTACGTCCTCTATTGACAACCAATAGATCATCAGTAGGTAGGAAGTCATCATCGTCATCATCAAAACCATCGTCCATTTCCATTTTAAACATTGCCTCAAAAGAATTGGCCTGTGCAGATTCAGTCCTGTAAGATTTATATTTAAAAACATGAAATTCATCTTTTAGCAGAAAAAATAGTAGGATGACATACCGGAGAAATTGAAGTTTGATGATAAAAAAAGAAAGCAGTATATGGTATTAAAAATACTCAGATATTAATTCAATTTACTTGCAATATTACTTAATTTGCTAAATTGTTCATTCATTAGAAATAAAACTAATTCGGACTGTCTTGTGCTATTGAAAAAGCACTGAATTGTAGAACAATATAGGATGAATAGAAATTTATCTACCAAATCTTAGCAAAAGTTACAATACTGAGTATTAATATTTGTTTAAAACCATACTTATAGCTATTCTCCTGTTTAATTCTATCTGCCGCTGCCACTGCAACATGGTTAAGCAGCATGTGCGAGACCAGTGCCTGTTGTCCCCCAGAGTCTCCTTGCTCATTACATTCTTTGCATTCCCAACTGAAACATATCCCTAATATTCTAAATACTATAGCAACGGCAACTTATATGTGAAGATATAATATTCTCTTTTAATCATTCAAATAAAGGTGATATCCCTCCAATCCTTCATAGCATATTAAGCATGGTGTTTTTAAACATTGTAATGTAGAACTGGCATACAAACAATTTATTTTATCTCAGTATCTTCTTTAATTTAACTTAAATAAAGTTTTAAAGTAACAGACTGCTTTCAATATTCAAACACTTTGTCATCTAAACAATTGAAGATTTTTATGTCAACTTTGATTTAATAGATCATAATATAATAACTACACCTGTCTTTGTTCAGCTTTTGCTTGATTTTCCTTTTATTGATACTAGCAGTGTGATTTTTTCTAACATGTTTAGTATGTTGATTCCGTTTTTTTCTAAGAGACAGGGGTTCATCTTCCGAGTCGATTGTGCTATTTATACTTTGACCATTTACTTCTGTTTCGTTTTTCACTAGCTCAACATTACGTTCTTGCAGGACAAACAGAGGATTCTTGCTTATAATCGATTCAAAGGTCTCTTTTAATTTAAAATACTCATTTTCTGTTTGTTCTAAGACGTTAATAAGATCATAACAATTCTTGCATATACATTTTGTTACATTATCAGAGGTGGAGAGGTCTATGGAAGTATACTTAGACAGGTAAATGTGTACGGAAGTGCCGGCGTTAGTTTTCGTAGTTAGGTCCGTAATATCCACACTTCGATTAAAACACACATTACACTCGACTGGCTCGTGCTTTATTATTATAATTTCTTCATCCTTTATGTTTAAAATGACATCTTTAACCTTTTCTAAAAATTTATCCTCTTTTTCACAGTTTACTACACTAACGTCAGTCATTTTCTTGCTTATTATTGTGTTACAACTGTCATATAAATTTATAAACAATCATTAGAACAAATAATTCACTAAAAGTTTATCTTATAATCCATAATTAACAACTTTTACTAAAAATAACAACCAAATCACTACAGTAAATTGGTTTGGTTCAACAACTGACATAATGACATTCTATGTTGCCAGAACAAAGTATTAGTAAAAAGTGTCTCCCAGTTATTTAAAAAAAACTTGGATTAGAATTGATAATTTAATTGTGTTGCGTGACAGTGAACACATCTTTAAAATAAAATAAGAACAGTAACTTATTCTCAAAAGGAGACCTACTACATACATTAAATTCAATAACGGGTGTAAAGACTCAAGACCAAAAATTAAAAACGTGATTACAGCTTATTGCATATTATGATTTGATTCTGACGCAGATTTGCTAACAGTAATAATAATAATTTATTTCCATAATAAGGTGATTTGATAAAAAAATTAGGTACCCAGGCTCTCAAGATAGCAGACTGTTTCAGAAGCCTGTTACATCCAAATCCACCACATCCATCCACACGTCATGCCGAATCCACATAGCACATAATTTATTCTCTACTTCCACATAATCAAGCGCTTCGCAATAAAAAGTATAGGTAGCGTCATTTATGTTTAGCACTGGACGAGAATAGCTGCGCATCGGTAGAATCGCGCTTGTAATTGACGTATTGGTGCGAGAAAGACAACACGACTGGGACAACCAATCGACGCTCGCGCATCCGACGATCACACGCACCGCCCCGTTACCTTGATACCTTATTTTTGACTTCTGCATTGGTTTCGTTCAGCACTAAAGATTCGTGACGCGACCTATAGCCTATGTTAATCCCAAAGCTCAAAATCTGTTCTGAATCCGTCCAGTGGAGACCATTTAATTTGAACGAACAATCAAACCTATCTTCTTAATACGTATAGAAGTGTCTAGCGTTAATAAGTACATCGGTAAGAAACCATTAACCAAATAAAATCTCTTATAACTGTGACGGCGCGCGGGATCAGTGACCGCCAGCGACAAATCAGGTGTATGAATGTGAATACGGATTACGGTGTGTTTAAAATACATTGCTGTATTTTACATTTTATTGTTTCATGGCTTTATTAAGATAAAAAATAAATAAATTAGGTAGGTACTGCACTACAATATTATACTACTCTAACTAGATGTAAAACTACAATGATACTATATAATATCATTGTTAAAATAAAATAAATATGGACAATTTTTTTTATTTTTTATTGTGATATATAAATTCAGAATCATTGTCTTAATGTACCTAATGTAACCGGCTTTAATCTTTTACACCTGCATACATAAATAATTTTAAAATAATTTTAATTAAAGCATTATCTAACCCTTAATTATATCAGTAGACACATTAAAGCTTTATGATTTGAAATAGGAACAACCGACAACGACAGATAAAATCTTGGAAAATAAGCAATCTTTAAAATTGAGAAAATGGTTTAGTTTTTTAAGAAGTATTTGAATGAGCGAACAAGACTCTTCAGATATAAGAACTTAGAAACCCTTGTGGCCAACCAGGCGAATCACCCCCTCATGACCTACGTCACTGAGCGAAACGTGCTACGGTCTACGGACAGTGCAGTCGTTGCCTACCGGTTTATGTAGACGCCTCCACGCGAGTGGCGAGTCACTTTATACAGTGTAAACTTTAAACATGTGGACATAATTCGAATATAAACTAGGTATTTATTATCTGTGCTAATTTTTTTTCTGTGAAGCGAATTGAAACTTTTTTAAAAAAAGTGTAAAATTCGATCGAATTTGAGCGCGAATTTTTTATCTGTGTAGTTTTATTTTAATAATATTTTGTTGGCGGTTATTGCAAAAACAAAGTTTGGATTTCGGATACGCTGTTCTACCTTATATAAAGACGTAAGTTATTTATTTTTAATTAAATTTATTCATAACTATTTGCAAAATGTGTGTTCCCTATAATTTGCATCTTATAAGAAAGACATTTTCATCGCACTTTCGTGTATTTTTATTTGAAAAGATTTTTCATAACTCCTTTTCATCCTGAATTTTGACATGTTAACTACCAATTAATAGTTTGCGAATTGTAGGATAGTTATGTTATGGGGCTTTTTGATGAAAACACATTGTTCGTAAGTCAATAGGCTAAAAATATTCGATCGAAAATGGTTTTTACGTGGTACCAGCCGCGGGACCTAGCTAGTTCTTTCAGCAGCTTCTCACCACTTTGATCTCTTCATCTTGCGGGCCTGTTTACTTTCGATTTCTAGGACACCTTTAAAAAGCTCAAACTAATTTTAACTCTAAGTTAAACTCTCTTATAATAATTTTACCAAGGATCATGGTATGTGTACGCACCTACGTATTTGTGAGCTGTAATTGATTAACACCTGAAAAATTGTATATAATATAATAACAAAAGAGGTTACACAAACTATGTATGTTTGTCTATGGCAACCTTATCAGCTGCAGCGTCTACGTTACTGTAATGTTGTCAGAAGGCAGTAGCTTCTTCACGTCTTCACACAATGACTGCCGCGATTTGCATACAAGTGTTCCCGTGCATTATGTTAGTTACACATTTACAATGGCCGACATAAGACATTGTCAGGAATTGAGGCCAACAACCCTTCTATATTACTATATTACCCGGCCTGTGGTCACGTGATGCATTGATAAATGCAGGCTTCGGCTGGCACCAGGGGCGACTATTCGAGCTTTCAATCATAGTCATTAATAATCTGTTTAAAAATATTATTCTATATTTCTATTTTAATAGGGCAATGTATGAATGTATGAAATACATGTTGAATATTCGTTGTTATTTTCATTCATCGAATAAATAGTCTTCGCCCTTAATTAACCAGATTAACCAAAATACGTAATAAGTAAGATTTACATCATTATTGTATGAAAAAAAGGTTATTAAAAATATATTATTTCATATAAAAGATGCATTTAGTTCTTATCTAAAACGTGGTAGAATAGCCAATAGGTTAAAAAAACTAATAAAAGGAAATCTACAACCCTAATGTCGCAATCCAGCTAATTATTTTTCATTTTCCCCACAGTAATTCCTGGCACTTTTTATTCTTATTCATGGCCTAGCTTTATGTAGGTGAGTTCATTGTACTATTATTATAGGTGTATTTTCCAGAAGCATGTTGGCTATAAGAAATTTGTTATTTAGGTCAACTTACATAACATACTCATCAGATATAGGTAACCCTCGCCTTTTTAAATGAATTGAAGTTTCCAATTTACTTAAAAGTTTTAACATCGTGCGTTTGAAAACTATACGCACCAATATTGTTTTGTATCCTCTGTAACACACAAAGATGATCCAACTTAATTGTTTTCTTATTAGTATAATACGTTTACTATATAAAATGTATGTAAAAAGGTAGTTTTATCGGGTTAAAAACTATTTCGACTCGAATTTTTTGGGTCAATATGATAAATCTAGATAGTAAATACTCTTTTAAAGTATTTTATTCTCAATAAAAGCTTTTTAAAAATAATGATTAAATTTATCAAGAGCCTTATACCCATAAGACTCCTTTTAAAATTAATTATCAAGATCTGATAGACGCATAGATCACCACTTAACACTTTTAAAACTATAGGTATGCCTTAAAAGATGATCGGCTCAGGCGTTCAATGATAATCAGATTATTTATCAGGCCTCTTTTTTAAAATGATTTATACAGCTACTTAAACCATTCTACCCTTGCTATGTTCGAAACGTATAGTCTAAATAGCGTAATGATGATCGTCGTGGGCGTACGGTACAGCGTGCGATGGGCGACGCGTAACGACACAACGGTAGCTCCACATTTTGCTATAGCGGTGAAATTCGCTGCCAAACCGTCAACATATCATATGCTTCGTCTTATATCTTACACGCGAATATTGTTTACCGCGAACAACTAAAGTTTAGGTAGGTAACACTTTTTCTTGTAATAAAGTTTGCCCACGGCGTTTACCAAGCCCTACCATTTAAATTTGTTAAATTATATAATCATGGCAAGAATGCGTAAAATAACACAAGTAGACGGTAATTAGAAGTAGTCTATATCGCAGCCAGTGTTTTTAACTTCATTGTTTTCTTAATCCAGGATCTAATCTCGAGAAGATTAGGAGCTAAACTTCAGTCAAAACCAATAAGTCATTGACGATAAAAAACAAAATCTTCTGCTATAAAGGCTTATCTTAGACAAAAATTTTTTTTTTTCTAAACGAATGCAATAAAAATACTGAAGTGTGGTAATGTCGAAGCACTAAGTTCTCGTAAGAACAGTTCGCTTTTGTAAACAAAAGACTGTTTTCCTCTGCTTATATTTTTTGCGGCCCGTTCCGCACGCGCTCTTGTATACACCATTTTTACTTTTGTTCTATATCGGCTCAATTAAGAAGAAACTTCAATGTTAATTTAAAATATTACTTAATATCTGCTGTAATGGTTACGTAAAACCTAAAGCGTGTGAACCAAAAAGCTTTGATTGTATTGTCTATGACCCTCATAAATAGGGTGACTTTAAACTGATTAAAATTTCTAAAAAACTTCAGTAGAAAAAAGTCACAACGATACTTAACTAATCCAGTATTTTGTTTTGTTCCATTATAAATGAAACAATAAGTATTTTAGGAGAAAATATTGAATTTATTTTGCACTTCACACAAATTTTACGTCAGCCATAGTTGGCATTTTATAATGAAGAGGGTTGCTAGTACAAAAATGAAAAACTGCTCACAAAATTACCTACCAATGTTACAAGTTTATGGTAAATTAATATAATTAATTTAACAGATGTTGCATACAAAAATAAATCGAATTTCATAACTACCAATATGACTTTTTACTACCTACTCGTATGAAATTATTACTAAACGCCTCTTGCAAACCATTCAAGATATCGTTAACAACAAAGTCAAAACTAAGGCAAGAAGATATAGGTTTCATTCAATTGGAAGTGCGTATTGTGGTTGAGGGTAGAGCGCAAGGTGTGTAAAGTGCTAACGTATCCGGACGGGCTCACGGTTGAGCGAGGGCGAGGGGCGCGCTGCAGAGGGTACTCGTTACGTCACAATCCACTGACCTCACCTCTAGATATCACCATCGAATTTTAAAGTTACAAATGGAGGAAGTGACTTATTCTCAATACGATAAAGTGATTTAAAATAAGGAAGATGTATGTTGTTTTTAACATATAGATTATAGAGTACTAGCTGTTGCTCGCGACTTCGTCCCCGTCGGATCTATTTCTATTATTATATTATAGTGAGTCAATCTTAGAAGATAGACATATACTGTCGCGGACTTTTTTTTAGATAATTTAAAGAGGAATAATTCCTTCATACATATACCTTTTGTATCTTGAACCGTTTTCGCAGCGCACGCAAAGGAAGCCCTCAAAGATGAATAATTTCCCCCGTTTTTTCCATATTATCCATTATATCTTCGCTCCTATTAGTCGCAGCGTGATGTTATATAGCCTAAAGCCTTCCTCGATAAATGCTCAATTCAATAAAAAAAGAATTTTTCAATTCGAACCAGCAGATCGTGAGATTAGCGCGTTCAAACAAACAAACAAACAAACAAACAAACTCTTCAGCTTTATATATTAGTATGGATATGGATAGACGAACCAGAAAATCTAAAATATTTGAAAGCCGACCTACATCATTATTTACTTTATTTACTAGGAAGGCTGTACAATTTGAACATTGCAATAAAGTGTGTACGTGATTAAAACATAAAAAAATCTGACTTCTTATTACTAAGTACTTTTTAAAGCGTGGTAATCTCTCTTTAAGTTTCTATAGCTCACTCGTCGTCGTGAGTAGTGACACACAAGTTGGATCCGATAAATAGTTCCGTAGCGATACAATCCATTGTTTACAAGAAATCGGTACCAGCAAGAAGTATAATGACTGCAATTTCCTAATATGATTATCGTTTCTCTTTGTTATCAGAGGAAGTTGAGTATTTGCATCGCTATATCGGAATAAAGAATTCAGTTGATTGATTACCGATGTCCGATTCTATTATATCAGTAGGTATTCAAATTTATACATCATGTAAAATGTGTTATGTATATCTTAAACGTGGAATAACAACTTCTTCCTATGCATTTTGATATAAATTTTAATTTGTTTCTATTGTTTCAAAATAAAAAATAAAGAATAAGATACTTATTTTCTTTGTAATACTTGAATACCCAAGTTTAACCCGAAGGTAAGAGTGATCGGCAATCCTTGCGGATCGTGTGTTTGTAACTTAACCCTGCGTATCCCATTACCGGAGCTACACTACAGTGTAGTGTAGTCGTCGCTCGTCACACCTGATAGCTCGGAGCGGCGGTGACCGCCGCGCGCTCCACTCGCACGGAACATTATGTAATTCACAATCATTTTACGCTAAATATTCTATTGACTTTTGTTCGTATACTATGTAAATTGATATTACAAATAACTGTAAAGATACAACTGCCGAGACAATTTTATCATTTTTGATGGAAGATTTATTAAATAATGTAACTGGTCCCATAGCTAATTTATCTGAATTATAGGATTCTAAATATCAAGTGTTTTATTTATTATAGGGGATCGCTACTTATTATACTTTTTTTAATGTTTGGCACATTTAACTACAGCCATCGAAACCATAAACCACAAATCGAGAATCTTTTGTAAATTATATTTCTCTTAATATCTTAGCTGATTTCTTAACCTCATAGATAAGTTTGCGTTCAATTTATAGCAAACAATTTCACAGTAAGATTAATAACGACTTATTCAAATAAGTATGCTGTTTCCTAATCTACATCTGTTGAAGTTGCATCAACAGCGGTACATGCAAATGACGCTCAAAAGAAAGTAAAACTAACGAATGAATCCGAAGCGATTTTGATGTTTCCGCTTTCTAACTGCAGCGTCTAGGCTCAGGCCTTATTTAAATGTAATCTAATTGGTTCTGCCATCTGTGTAACTTTCCGTTATATGCTTTACCATTTTTACGTTTCATTATATACCGTTAATCACAAGACACTTGATGTCATGTTTAGTTTGTGTATAATTGAAATTTTCACGGGTCCATAATGGGCTGTCATTGTTAGTAATACTTATTGTTGTGTAATTTGCGACTGTTACGAGGATAATATGGCTTAAATTAACCATGTATGTAGACTGTTCAAATCAGTACACTCTGGAAACATATTATGATTATTTTTCAGTTCTTAGCAGGCTTTGTTTTATTTTTTATTTATACGGGGCTGTTACCTTGTACAGCGACAGTGATGTTCATGTACACAATTGTACCGTCAACAAAAAGTATTCGATCAAAGCATTCGATCAAAACCATTTACCTATACCCTATTCATGCAATACACATGTAGTTATTAGGATAATAATATTAAAAATAATACAATCATTTGCTTCCGACTGCAAAGATTCATAAACATTCACAATTGCCTTGTTATTTTTATTATTATGCACTCAGTTCCACGAATATTTAGCAAATACTGAGTGCATAAATAATAACTAGTATGTGTGCCATAAGATATTATATTGTTGTTGGTTTGTTGCAGCGTGGTCGCAGCGGCAGTCGTACTAACAGAGATGCGCCGTCGGTAGCGGCAGCATGAGCGCGCTGCTGTGCTGCGTGCTGCTCGTGCTGCGGCTCGCGCCCGCCGCCCTCGCGCAAGGTACGTGCATACTCACACACACACACACACACACACTCACATATACTCACACAATAACACATAGGTATACACGTGTGTACACATAATAGCTATTTCGATATACCTGTGTGTTCACCCATGAAAAAACCGATCCCGTAACTTTCGCGGGCTATTTCTACCTCTATTGCTACCCTCACGAGTAATATGGCTTTTTTTAAAGATGTTTTATAATCAGTTAAGTATTATAGCGAATTCAAAGCTGTCGTGTCGACAGTAAACTTTTTGCAAGGGTCAGAGCACGCGAGCCGGAGCTTTGCAAACAGGCGGATTTTATTTGTTCACCGCTTGAACGGGCACGCTAAAGTTTTGTAGAGGTGTGAAAAACCTTTCTTTTCTTTGTATGGTTATATCTATAAGGATAATAATAAGGATCTATTAAATTGATTTTGAAAATTTTTCCATTAAAAAATGACCTCAACAGCTCTAAGTATATGCGCCTGGAAAATAGAGTAAAAAAATTTATGTCGACATTTATAAACATCAAAAATTGCACTGTCTCTAAGTCTCTTTTTAACTTATAATGGTCCTTAATATAAAAAAAACTGATTAGAACCAATGCCACAGACGCGGGTAGCGACGAGTGTTAATCCTGTAGTTCTGCCCCAGCTTACAGCCTACTTTTCGGCCGTTCACATTACATTATGTGTGAACGGGGCGGCTATCGGCTTTGTAGTTTGCTTAATTAGGACTTTAGCTGGATGGTTTAAATCGGAACTATTGTTGTACTTATTGAAATATTATATAGTAGACTAATAGATAGTAGACTAATAATTAATGGAGGAGTTGATTTTGTAGGTTTGTGACGTAGTTGTGTATAATCGCTGTATCTAGTACTCTATTTTTAAAATACTTTAACTTAGAAAATCGCAATGCGAAATATATAAAACAAAAGATTCAGGTTTAGCGGGTAACATCGTAGCAGACAGCCCGTATTATAGAAAATTGACACTAAATCAAAATTATCTTCATTTAACTAGCCTACAGATAGTAAATTTTAATCGTCATGGTAAAGCAGTTTCTACCAAGAAGAACCAGAAAGAAATTCTTATAGTTGCTCTTATTTACGTTACATATGACTATATTAAGGTGTACAGAAAGTTGTCATTTTGATATTGTGAATAACAACTTCTAAATTAAAATGAAGTTAATGTAATAAGAATAGCGGCTGTTCCAGTAACTAGGTGAACTGTAGGTAGGTGAGTAGGTTGCCGCGGGGAGCAGCAGGCACTAACGGTCACTACACCCCATCTCATTACCATAATATGATAATTACTTCCGTGTCCCTATAACGTCTTAAATATTTTTTTTTATTTTTACTTATTAACATTAAACACGCTCCTTATAAATTACAACTTCTTGATATAAGAAATTTATATGGAGATTAAAAGTAAATAAAATGCACTTGTGAATAGGCTCCTCTAAACAAACATCTTCTTGGACCACATTTACGATTACTAAATAAAAATAAACAATAAGTAAAGCAAATCTTTCAATTCATATGCCGATAGAGTCTAGACGAATAGTGAAAATAAGTAGATTAATTAAAAATAACAGACAAATACATTGTAGTATAGGTACTTAAATTTAAAACTCATAGCCATAATGCAACAAAATGTAAAGTATCATAATAAATAGTTTTATGGATATTAGGATCGATGAACAATAGCGATTCAGTTAATCCGAAGTTACGTCAACATCCCCGGGACGTTACGATACCATTTGTTTTGTAATTTTGTACAGCTAATCATTATTGTTGATTGTACAGTTGATCAATTGTACGGCCGTTGGGAAATTTTTATTAGGGACTATCGATTACATTACTGTGTCAAACCTTAGTCAATATTTGATACGATGTATTCAATAATAAATATTACTAATTATGTTGCAAGTTCATGTTTAAATGTTTAAGTAGTTTAAGTTGTTATAACTTGACTTAAGGTCCTATATCCCCTAGCTGGGGCAGAGGGCGTCCACAGTGCGTCGCCATCCCGGTCTGTCCTGGGCCGCTCGCTTCACCTCACTCCAGGTCTTGCCGATGGCCTTCGCTTCATCGATGATTGTAGGCCTGTCTGTTTTGGGCGGCCACGTTTGCGTTTCCTTGGCGATTCCAGTCTATGGCTAGTTAGGGAATATAAAATATTACCAAATTGATTTTTTATTATGAAAAAGCATATAATAGCATTTCAATGTTCTACAGCCATCTCTTTGCCATAAACAATTAGATACGAATGTTTATGGTTTAATATAAAAGCTGTGTTAATTCAAGTTAATAGTTATCACAAATCACGGCGACCCATATACAATATGTTAGCTGTTAATTAAGGCATTTAGCCATTAGCACTTCGCTTAGTTAGGGTTGGCAGTTTGTAATTTAACTAATGATATATTTGCGTGTGTAAAACGTTATTATCGGGTCCCGAATAGACTAAATAGTCAACAGACAGACAGACATAGTGGCTAGTAATATATTACAAGATATATTAGAAATAATAATTGAATACAATCAGTAGTTTTTTTTGTATAGGTCCTATATTAAACGATGGCTTGTTTAAGTTAGTAATAATATATTTAGAAACTTACTTCCATGAAAAACTCCGTTACTTGATAAAAAAACAAAACTAAAAACACCATTTTTTTGACAACCCTACTAACTAATAGAATTCAAAAAATTCCAAACATGACCGATTCACTATCAGTGAAAATATTACACGAATAAATTAGCAGTCAAAAATAAACACCGCTTAATGTATTTAAATTTGAACCAGAATTCATAAGCACGTCTGTGAGGTATTACAAACTTAATTGGACAGAGGAGTCAGGGTCATCACCTGATTAGTTTTTTCTTAAAAAACGGGCTTAAAACGATGGGGGTGTCCTATTGGTGCATGATGAGAGTCGTAGAGTCCAAGTAGAAGTCCAAAGTAACTTATGGTGATTTTCCTTGAAGACCATGGTCCTATATCCTAACCTAGGACCATAACCTCCCTCTATAAAAAGGGAGATTTTTTGGCAATTTCCACTCTTAACAGACAACATGAGAGCTTAAAATTTTGGACTTTAAATTGGAATTAAAATCTTTTATGACCATAAATTATAAGATTTATGACTGCAGCCCTTTTTATTGATTAGTCATAAATTAATGACTTCTTGGGATAGTCATTCAATTTTCTTTAAATTTTATTTGATGATTGACAGTTTATAGTATTTTTGATTGATACTTAAAAATAAATTTCATTAACATATTTATCGTGTTTTAACTTAATGAAATGTTTTCTGAGAAATTAAATCAACCGATACAAGTAAATTGTTTTACAATATTTGAGATAAAAAAACAGTTTAAGAAGAATGTTAATGAACTTTCTATTGGTTAATAAGAATAATCATTAAAACATTACAAAATTACTTATTTTCTCCCATATATCGGAATATTGTGTATCTTTTATAGGTATTAAGTGTCAAAAAGTTAAGTATCATTGTATTAAAAAAAATATGTCAAATAAATAATTGCCTGTTTAGTTACAACTTACGAACTAATAATGTAACAAGCTTACGTCATTTCAAAGCTCAGTCAAGTTAAACGAATAGTGTCTACAATAAGGGCTACATTAATTGGCGGCAAAGCGATTGTACCAAACTTCAAAGCGAGTGACAAATAACTTTTACATCACTTTAATTGCCCAGCAAATATTCCTATCAGAACCCGGTAGTGAGTGAATAGAGACAAATTCTAGCAATTTGATAGCAGCGGCAACTACACACGACTAATTAAAGAATATGACGCTTGATGTAAAACCACTTAAAGCAATTGAAGTTGTTAAAAAAAACCGCGCCGCGGAGCTGTCAAATAATTGGCGGGAATTTTTTGACAGGTCGTAATTTAATCTGTGCATAAGTTGACAGTACATTGACTCACATTAGTTCGTAATGTATCTGTGGGTACTTTTATTCATTTTAGTTTTTTAGGATTTTTTAAATTTATAAATTTTTGGTTTAGTTTATGATACAATCTATCTATACTACTTATTTTCAATTCAATTATATTTATGAATATTGACGTCAACGAAAATAAGCTCTTTATAAATAAGTATTTTATTGAACTAACCGAGTTATATCTCATCACAGCTGTTCAAATAGGGATGCACTTATTTTTATCGATATGAAGAAAAACAAGATTTTCAGTAAAAAACTACTCTGGCGTACTAAGATTTAGTACATAGTTAATTTTTACTTTACATATATAGTGATAACATTTCTAATTCTTTCTCAAAAGTCTATCTATCGTTAAAGAAATATAAAAATTCGTTCAGCAGTTATTAAGTTTATCATGAACTAGCTGACCCGGCGAACTTCGTATAGCCCAATAATCATGCAATATCAAAAAAGTGAAATGCTAATCAAATCATATGAACCTAATAATAACAAATACAACACAAGTTTTAAGTATTATGCGAAGTCTAGATGTGAATAAAGCAAGTGGGCCCGATGGGATTCCTGCATTGGTGTTAAAAAATTGTGCCCCTGAGTTGTCTCCTGTTCTTACACGCCTGTTTCGCCTATC
>DWAJ01003634.1:0-14366 GCA_018238005.1 Eurema mandarina
TTGTACATAAGCCGGGATTAATAAAACACGTATCTGTATCTCGACTTGTACACAAGCCGGGATTAATTAAACACGTATCAGTATCTCGACTTGTACATAAGCCGGGATTAATAAAACACGTATCAGTATCTCGACTTGTACATAAGCCGGGATTAATAAAACACGTATCAGTATCTCGACTTGTACATAAGCTGGGATTAATAAAACACGTATCAGTATCTCGACTTGTACATAAGCTGGGATTAATAAAACACGTATCAGTATCTCGACTTGTACATAAGCTGGGATTAATAAAACACGTATCTGTGTCTCGACTTGTACATAAACCTTAACAGTCCAACGAAATGTATTGTCCCAGTGATGACAGGCTTTGTGATTGCCTAAAATCTAAATCTACAACGAAATAATTCATTGCAGTACAAAATTTCAAACTTTACATTTATTGGTTTCTATAACTGCTTTACTAATCCCTTAGTTTATTAATACAGTTAAAATATATACGTTTAGGTTGCGACTCGCCTTTGCTTCAAAGCCTAGATCTATTAGTGCTTTTGCAAGCATTTTTACTCCTTACAAATTAAAATGTTTGTTATATTATCTCATACTTTCTTATATAACCTGAGGAGTAAACGCTTTATTTACTTAGTTCTTCTTCTCTTCCACAGAGCAGTCGTAACAACGATCTTTAATAAAAACGATCTTGTATGCTTATAATTGTGTGTGCTAAGTCTTAGGCTGTTGTTCATTAAATATAAGTATTTATTACTCCATAAACTATTGAATAGGAAATTTATTTTGGTATGACAAACAAACCACCTTTATTGTATCCGATATTTTACTGATAAAATGCATTAGTTTTAGATTTCTTATATTTAGTAGATTTAGAGAACTAGTCAGTAAGGTAACAATATTAAGCATAACATTAAGTTTCGTTATATCCAAACTAACTTTATAACCTTGCTTTAGTATTTCAAAATGGGTCGTACAATATATTGGCATTTTATTGAAAATATAAATTAAGTATTAATTTTAACTATACGTTCCAAGTTTTATGATAAGCATAAAATTGTAATAATTTTAGTGCCAATATTTTAGTCCTCGCATTTACTAAACGAAAGTCTAGTTAGATATTAGATCCCTTTATATATTAACAAATTTCTTTATTATTAAACTCATTTTCATATAGAAATATGTATCTACATAATATTATCTTATGATTCTTAAACGAATAAAAAACATAGTGTTTTATATTATACAATTTTAAATCTTGTGTTATACTCAGAAGAATTATTATGGTAAATAAAATATTCACGAACGCATATACATGTTATAATAATAAATTATATAATTAATTAAAATACATTCGTATACAACTTGCACATATGGACAGTATTAGAAACATCCAATCAGATTTTTAGTTACTATTTTAAATAAGATAATAAACAAGTTTTATTACTTTGTAATAACACCTACTTTGGTTCACCTAATATTTAAAATTGTATTAACCACAAAATCTGGAAATATCTCATAAAATGTACATATACACAGGATTTACATTTATTGAACTATTCGTTTGTTAAACTGTATTCTGGTTGTAATTTGTAATAATTTAATAAACCATCTGAGGAAGAAAATTATTTTATTTCTTTACAGCGCCATCTATTGTCGGGTAGCATCATTATGTTAACGAACTAAGCAGTATGAAATGTACAAGTACTAAGTTAATTATTTTACTGACAGTATTAGTTTCAGATCTAAACATCTTGGTATTTCAATAAATGTATTAAAATTATTATATATTAAAAATGGAAAGGCACATTGAAGAAAAAATATTTTAATACATTCGTATGAGGACTAACTGAAATAAAGTTATAATGAGGTTTATTTCCATTATTTAAACTGGTAGCACAACTTATGTAGGTTATAAATTTGGACAGAGATTCATTCACCCATCACTACAATAAATCTCGCATCTCTCAACACGAAGTTCATCGACCGTAGCTCTAATCAATGAAACCACGCGAAAATGCCGAGATGCTACGATACAGTTGCCATGGAAACGGCGTACAAACAACTGACCGATATAAATAGTCCTTGCCATGTAAAAATAGCACCAAAGACTAATACACAAGGAATAAAATTAAAAGAAATCGATGTGGTAATATTAAAAATTCTTTGTTTGAATCCCATTTATAATATTACTAGCTGTTGCCCGCGACTCCATCCGCGTTTACTTTCATTAAAAAATCATTCCTCTGGAAACGGGATAAAAAGTATCCTATGTCCTTCTCCTGGCTCTAAACTACCTCACTGCCAATTTTCAGCTAAATCGGTTCAGCCGTTCTTGAGTTATAAGTGAAGTAATTAACACGACTTTCTTTTATATTTAAAGATGTCTAATAAAAACAGTATAATATGCGGTGATATACATACCCTTTTTATAGATTTGGTGTTAAACTACTAAAATCAGCTTAACTGTCTGACTCAAGGTAATAAAACGCTAACCTGATTCATACAATGTGACCTGAATAGCAAAAATATTGTAACAATATTTGAATACCTATTTACTAGTTAAACTTTCTTTGTAAAAAACGTGTTCTCATTTCAACGATAAAGGATATTAAATCTTCATAATTACTGCTGAACGGTTTCTTTTATCTGTTGCTGAAACGAGTCAAATGTCCTATTTTTTATATGCGGAGTGCTTTTACGCTGTTGAAAAAAAGGAAGAGCATAGTTAGAAGCATTTAGTTCATTCAACCAAAGATTTCTTTGTCGTCCTTTTATTCTCTTAATATAGACTATTTATATGGATATGTCTGTCTATATTTTTTTATGTTTTTCATATCTTATTTATAGAGGAAGCCCATTTTTTATCAAATAAAAATTTTAACGGTGGTACATTAACTGTTAATGACTAAAGAGATACAGTATTAAATCGAATTTTATAAACTCTAATGCAATTATGTGCATATTACAAAGATTAGAATCTCGCGTGATATATCCTGCTTTGCCATAGATACTTTTCTATGAAACTTCCGATCGAAATATGATTAGGTACATATATGAACAATTTAAACAATATTTAACAAAAAATAAACACTATTTTTTTCGTACACTTGTTTTCTTTTTTAAATTTTAATAAAAATATATATTTATCTTAGGTTGACTAAAAACACAGTCTCAAGAAATAATACTAAGACGAGACTGGTTTGACCTCGAGCTAAAACATAGAATAAGAATAACTATGTAAATTACGTCCTTCAGGTTCTAAACGGTTGCGTAAAATATCTTTAAAACTAACCTTTTTTATATGTAACAAAGGCTGCTCATTCCTTTCCATAATCGCTGGAAAAATAGGATAGATTATAAATTACTGATTCTGGAAAACAAACTACTACATCTGTTAATTATACATTTTTTTTTTACTTTCATTATTTCGTTTATTAAATCTGTATACAGATTACTATAGCTTATCGTTTCAGGCGGTCATTGGCATTAAGTTTTACTTCACGCAATCGCTTAACCGCCAGAGGTCATTTCTAGGAGCTTTGTTTAGTCTCATTTAAAGCGAAAATGTTTTATACCCTTCACCTTATGGTAATGAACTTGAAGAATAATTAAAAGAAAAATGTATCATGAAAGTCATAAAATGTAGGAACATGAAATATTTAGTTTTTTTTTAGTTTCCGTATCGAAAAAAAATCTAGAGTCCTACTGAGAAGCAATTAAGTTATAAAAACTGGTGTTTTCTTTATTACAAACTGTTACTGTCGATCACTCATATAGAACCGGTTTCATGTAACCTCATCACATAAAATTTCATAGCGAAGTTTTCAAAGATTGATATAAACCAATTTTTATTCAATAAACAGGTGACCGGAAGACCGGTGCAATTCCGAATCCAATAGATGTAATATCTTTAATCACTATTGGCAGGTCAAGGAATTTGACGTCATGTTGAAGAATTGCCAGTTAAAGTAATTACGCTTTACGACGATGGCATGCTATTTTTCAAAGCGATCTACTAACAGTATTTTAGCTCTAATGAATTGCATTTTCCTAGAATCTCATACGTTTATATCAGTAGTATTATTTTCAATCAAGAAGTACCAATTATATTAGTAATTAATTTTTTTCCATCCATAATTATTATCCGGTTATCCAAATCGGCAGGGTGTTATACATTTATGTTTTAAATTAGGAAAAGGAACATTGTCTTCTATCACAACAATAGTTCGAACTTCGATCAAAAAACGCGCCAAGTTATAACTTGTAAGTAATGTATGTATGTATGTGAGTAATGTAAAATATAGAATTTTTACTACAACCGTACAAAAGCACGCAATATTACTTTTTCTTTTAACGTTGATGTTACGACTCAGTTCGACCAATTTTAGAAGATCTCCGGCAGTCATTAATAATACTGTAAGGTAGCATATGAACTGAATATTCATTTCAAGGGGCAGGTCGTGTGTCACTGGTTTACTTAAGTACGATATTAGAGGTATATCGTTTGAAGCGTCAAAGAAATAAAGAAATTGGAAAATGTACTACTTACACGCAGATTTCTATTTTGTTATTATTTAAAATTGTGTTAAGTTTTTCCTTTATAATCAGGTATCTGATAGGCCGTGGGTTCTCTTCAAACATAAGAAAATAGTAAGCTAAAGTTGCTACAATTTTTATTACAATACTACGATAGATATAAATAATTCGGCGTAAATATGTTCACCGTATATAAATGCAACATCTTAGCAATCTTAAAAACCAACTGGAGTTACTTTACATAAACAGGACTTATGAAGTTTACTATAAGCGCTTTCCAGTAGCTCTATAAAAGAAAACTGCTCGACGGTGGTAAGGGTGGCATGTGGCCAGCGGTCAGTTATCGCCTCGCGTTCTAACCAGCCAGGCCGGCATGGCCATCGCGTAATTTGCCGCCATGATTGACGATATTCCAGGTCTGTTCTATTTTCAAACGTTTTTTTTTCTTTTGAATTTGATTTAGACTAACGACGCGTCGTTTGATTGTATACGCACAAATAGGGCAAAAATTAATAATGTATTTTTATAAATTATTTTATTTTGTTCTAAATATAAAAAATACAATTAAGTTAAAATGATGTTAAATTCGATCTAAGAAAATGGTAATCCGATTTCACAACGATCATATTCCAAAGTTTTTAATAAATCCAAAAGGGCTGAAGTCCGTTTCAGTTGCAGTTTACAAACAAATTATGTATCGATTTCCTATCAACCCAAATGTTCTACGTGTTTGTAGCAGTCAAACCTAGTTCACGCAATGGACGAGTTTAGCTTTAGATTTACATATGCATGAAAGATTTTAGTTTAAAATAAAAATACTTAATCTCAAAAAAAATCATCGTATATTATATGCTCATCGATGTAAGCTTATTTCGAAGGACAATATCTACATTCAGAGCCAGCAGAACCAGTAGTGAGAAAATAAGAGTAAGACAGACGTATGGACATGTCTGAGTCTGGCCCATTACTTTTGAAATGTATTCGATAGTGTTTTTATGAGAAACGAGTGACACAATTAAAGAGAAGTTTATTGATTAGTTTCTCCTCACTGCATCTGGGAGACACGTAAAATAAATTTGTAATATCTTAAAAGTATTGTATCATCTTATTCAATTATGATACAATCTGGTAGACAGGACTGATTTAAAATGGGCAAAATTTGATGGTATAAAGGATAGAAAATACGAACTTCAACTCACACCTCTGACAATGTCAATACTCAATGCACAATTTTCTGTAGGATGATGGTACTACCACGATAGCCAAATTCCGCCTAAAGGCATGGCTCCACCACATAAATGTGATATTTCTCTTTTTTCCTAGATACTTGAGTATAATATTTTTCATAGCCGTGTGTGGGACTATAACTCATATTTACGTAAAATGATGGATAGATTATAACTTAAAGTGTTGCCCACTTTAATTAAGATATAAATCTTCAGACTTCAGGTTGCGTAAGATTTTAGGGTGAACCAAGCAAGGTCAGGGTAAATTGCGTGTCCACTGTAATTACACCTAAAAGCTAATTGTTTGACTCTTACAAGAAAAATTCACCTCAATTGTACATGTAAGTGAAAATCTTAATCCTGATTTACAATAGAAATGCCGCTTGGAACATTTTAATTATGATAAATACCTAAATAATTACATTCGTCCTAGTCGTAGTCACTCTTGGCAGAGCGGTCGTGGTCATTATTCAGGTGTTGGTGGCAATCTTAACAGCACCACGCCACTCCTCTCTCATAACCATCTATGCACATAATTGCATGGATAGCTAAAATAACTCTTATTATCTTATATTATCTTCTCTGATAGCTAGATATCTGACAGATGGCTAAAATAACTTTTCTCTAAGGTTAACCTTAAAAATACCAAGTAAAAGTCAAATTTGTAATTTCAAGACACAGTATTGAATACGTAATTAATGATATTCGATTACGTGTTCCACTCAGAAAGTATTTTAATAAGCAACCTATAGGTAATCAGCATTTGCGAGTTTAATTAAAATTTACATTCGCACGTTTCAATATCAATTAATTCTATTTAATATATAAAAATGTTGCGTTTATATCTACTTACGTTGAAGGTAAAATTTTATGAGAAGTATAAACTATAAGGCTACATTTTTGCTACGCGATTTGCGTCAAGGCAATTTTTGTACCCTGTAATTACGATGTCTACGATAACTTGCACAATACCTTTATATACATTTTATGTTCTACCTTCTGGATATTTTAGGGCTTGACGTCATTAAGAAAACTTATGGAAATTCATGTTTCCGACAAAAAGAGAGGTTTTGTAATTAATTTCTAGGTAATGCGTAGGCGTAGATGAAATTAGAAAGATTTCTTAAGCGAAGAATAGCGTGTGCTTGGCGAATTTTATAGACCAAAGCGGTACTGGAAAAAATTAAACGTAATACATTGATAAATTCAAAATAACTTTATGTTTGAGTTAAGAAATTAAGTGACTACATTAACGTGTTTTTTAAAAACCCTGGCTTGTAAGACAGGTACATAAAAATTAAAAGATACTTATGACAGATACTGGTGCTGTCTTCACATTCGGCAAGTCACACTTTGCCGACAACGAGCCAAGCCACTTCTTCATAAAGAATGATCCGATTGTTGCCATCTCGTGCGGCGATGAGCATAGTGCTGTTATATGCCGTAAGTTTGTATATATCTCTCTTACTACGAATGTATTAACCGATAGATAAAGCAGGTATTTTAGAGCATTAGCAGATCATTACTCACGAAACATATTAGTATTGTGTTCCTACCTCTTATTAACAATAGTGTTATTGTTTTGCTTTAGTTAAAAAATAATAGTATTGAATGTGCATTAAAAAATAATCCAAATCATCAAGGTAATTGATATTTACATTAAGATTATCAACTATATTTTCAGAGAACGGCCGCGTGTTTGTTTTTGGGACAAACTCCTGGGGTCAATTGGGTTTGGGGCATAAGGACGAAGTGACTAGACCCAGCTGTGTTAAATGGCTCAAACCACATCGCACTATGTTTGTCGCTTGCGGACGAGCGCACACTGTGTTTGTTACAGGTACATAAAAATTAAATACACCATACCGATATCGTATCATTTAAATAAAATGAGTAAGGTAAGTAGCAGAATAATTAGTTCTATTGCTTCACATAAAAAACATTCAGAAAACTTTATCAATCTGATCAACTGCCCTGTTATTATCTACCAGTGGTTCTTAACCGATGGTCCGCGGACCACTGGTGGTCCCTGGAAGCATCCCAAGTGGTCCGCAAAGCAATCACAAATAAAAAAAAATTATAAGAAGCAACGATTTAAAAATTAGTAAAGAGTATGCAATCACAAAAATCTATTAACATTTATAGATATGTATAATGCTCATTTACAATAAATAATAAATAAAAAAATATTTTGAATAATTTTATGCATTTTTTATAGAAACAGAACGAGGGTTTATTTATTGACACTCAGATAATGTAGGTATAATATTTATAAAGCAAATAGGTGGTCCCTGACAAAAGAGAAATTTTAACAAATGGTCCCTCACGTCTAAAAGGTTAAGAACCACTGGCATAGAGGAATCATTACTTAGTATAAAAGAAAGTCTCTTCTGTCTGTCCCTATAATCTAATCTTTAAAACTACGCAACCGATTATCAAGCGGTTTCTTCTGTCAGATAGATAATACAGATTCAAGAGGACATGTGTATAGTACATGCATAAATGGGGATAAAGCACTATTCTATCTTGCAACGATCAATACACCGACTCCTAAGTATAGACGAGACTATACCTATCTCTACAGACCTTGTCGCGTATATGAGCGAGTTTGCTCCAAATTCCTCGAATATGTCTCAAGCCAACGGAACGGGGCGCCAGACCATAACGACACGTTCGCATCTTCCGAAATACATGTGATCGCTTTCAAATGTTTTCAATCACGTTATAGTAATCTATATTAATGTTGATTAATAGAGGTTTTGCTTTCTTTCTTTAGCATTTAAGTAATCGTAGAGGTAGGTAAAGTACTGAAGGAATCTACGAGTAGAGAGAGACCACTTTCCGTCAGGTGGCATGCCTTTATAAAAATAAAACAGGCAACGTAGCATGGAACATGATTCTTTTTTTATTGTTCTTGCCGTACATTTACCCATACTTATGCATATATTATACACAGAAAGGTTCTTCTTGAATCACTCTATCTAATAAAAAAACGCATAAAAATCGGTTGCGTAGTTTAAGATTTAGGCATTAGGCATAGTGACAGACAGAATAATAAGACTCTGTTTTATACTATGTAATAATATATGTAAGTATAAGTAAGAATTGGCTTGAACAGCCTTTCGAACTAAGATACAGACTCGTGAATCTAATTCTATACTTAGTACTATTAAAATGGACTATCTCTGTATTGATCGATGTTGTGACAAAGTATGAATCTGAGGTTCACCTGCTGTTATTGGATCTTAATTATTAAAACGACGGGGCGCACTGCGGTAAATCCATCCTCAAAAATTTATTATTAACAAAATTTGTTATCACTATATACATATTATGTGGAAAAAGATCCCGGACAATGACCCGGGAGAGGGGTTTAAAAAAAAAAGTATGAAGCTTCTATTTACTATGTAATAATTAATTAATCTTTGCATAACAGTTGCTTAAAATAAATACAGATTATTATTGTATAAGTTCCCGTATCAATAACGCGTTTAAGTATATCCTATGTGGTAATCTAAGGTATATTTATCTAATCTACAGGTCTGTTAAACATCAGCTAAATCCATTTAGTAGTTTTTGCATAAAAGGGCAACATACATACGCCCATAAACTTTTAATATTAGTTTAATCTAGTTGAATAAAGCTAAATTTGGCTTTGATTTCGACTTACGTAACCCCCTTTTTTTTAGTGGGGAAATCCTCATAGGATACCCATGGACCTCGGGGAAGGGCCACGGGTTATGTCGGACTTCTACCGACCAAAACCCCACTGTTTGCAATCATACTGCCGCAGTGAGTGGGATCACGGGCACCTTCGCAGAAACAAATAGTACCTACCAAAATTCATTATTATGCAAGAATCGCTTGGTTAAGCCGAGAATTGAATCCAAATTAAGAAAAAGTTTAAAGAAAAGAATATGTCTAGTTTTGTATAATAAGGTTGCAGGTAAGTGAAAAGTTATAAAGATCTTAACTAAACTTTTGTAGTAGTAACTTTGTCATTCAACATCCGTACCGTGTTTTAAAGTAAGTTGCCGCCTTTTGGATGTTGTAAAAGAATCTATGGTCGCGTCAAAGGGGCCCGCTATAAGAAAAAGTTTAGCACGACTTCTGTAAATTGTAAGTAAACGGAGAGTTCCACAATCGTAGACCAACTCGAGCGGGCACGTCGTCAAGTTTTTCCAAGAGAATACTTTATGCGATAGAGGTCTTACAGCAATAGGTATCTACTGAATGGGCCATTTCTTAACTTTTTGAGAGTAAAATACCAAAGCTTTCACGAGTTGGAGTCGTAAAGTTGACCAGGTGTTTCGTTGTTATTACAATAAATCATGTTATACGAAATACGATATTACGTACTGTAAATTAGATTGTGATTCTATTTTATTTGTTTCTTGTTAGGTCCTTCGCATGTTTAACGAGCTTAAATACTCGTAGGTATCTAACGAACTGTTTTATCTCGCATTTGCGTAGGTAAATGTTGATTTATTGAATCTATAACACGATTTCAATATTTATTCTCTTGTGTATGAAATTATTTAAATGTGTAAAAATGGGATTAATTTAAACCGAATATAGGCTAAGCTTAATACAAATTTTAAATACAATTAAGAATGTAAAGAGGTGATCTACTTGTATAAAGTACTACGATATGTTTACTGGTGTGTAACAAACATTTTCGAGCAAATGATTTAGTTGTTGAGCACGTCGGAATCCGACGCGCTGATGAGCCGTACAAACCGTACAAGCGTAACATAGCCGACGCGCGATTTTCGATCTGTAAACAGCAACAGTTTTAGATGTCGGAAATTGCTTCATCGTCGTCAGCATTCGCAATTTAACAAGTTGAACAAACAATTCCCGCCGATTGAAAGGCCTCGCGTGATTACCTGGAACCATCGGAAAAAGGATTTCATTAATCTCCCGGGGTTTATTTTTTATTGAAAACGTTAGACCGCCCACGCCACGCGTAAATATTCTAAAGACTGACTTCATTAATTGATTCATACTAATGCTTGTTTTTATTCTTTATATTATTACAGTTGTAGAGCGATTCATTCCGGAGCAATTTTGTCAGTCCCTATTGCGATACAAAAAGGACTCTGAATATACATTAATGATAGTGATTTGTGTGTTGCGAGAGTAACATTCATTAAAGAGATTCATTTTAAAGCGTTTCCAACGGTAATTGCTAAGGCACGCTCTATGAATTGTGGCTTTGAAAGCCGTACATCACGGGCCACTAATAAGTGGTTAGCCGCGCTGGGCTTCAATTCTGAAGCAAAAATATTGAATATTCGCAACCGATGCGGTGGTGGAGGCAGGGCGGCCTCCCTCGGCCGGTCCATTAAGCCCCCCGGCGCGTTATTCGCCGGAATAGTGTGCAATAAAATGCGAACGCCGACCGGCCGCAGAAAAAATATACCCTAAAATTATTATTCTTTTGAACTACGCGGCTACCTATATGTCGGACTGGTATTCATATGTTGAAAGGCCGTTCGCATGAAAATCGAGGATGCGCAAATAGACTACTTTATTAGATTTCTGAAATTAAAATGCTTTCATTTCGAATGTTCATCGTCATACCCAACATCGTGACGAGCGGCCATTTCTAAAACTTGTTATCGGCAAATATATTTTCGATTTTTCCGCACATAGGTGGGCAATCAGACTTTCATTTCAGTTCGTATTAGTATTATGCAACGTATTAAAAAAAGCAAATATATATAGGTATACATTCAATTTTGTATTACCTACTAACACATTAAATAATAATAAATAATAAATAAAAGTAACTGTTTAAGTTTCGTGTAGCGACTATTATTTTTGTCGACAATTACGGTAGTGGATGTATTACATGTGATGTAAATTTTACGTGATACGTAAACAATAGTAGGTACGTACGTTAAATAATTAATACTTACTGAAAACGACTTGTAACATTACATTCTATTTTCGAAATGTATTGTTTTAATTTTTTTAGTTGTGACGGGCAAGAAGGTTCGCAATTCGCATAATGATATGCGAACCCAAAGACAACCGCAAATTTAGGATTCTCGCGATAGCTTTGTTGGCCTTACAAATAAAATAAAGAGTTTATTTCAAAGAATAAATAAATGATTGAATGGGCTACCAATACCTAATGCAAACAACCAAAGAAAATTACCTGACGCTGCCCTATTTGCCTAAACAAAACGAAAAACTGCATTCATAGTAATAACCAATTCAATTTCAATAATGATGCTCTAATTCACACTTTTTTATCGCAACGAGGTGTATATTGAAATCAAAGCTTTACATTTTATTTAATTATAAATCAGTAGAAGTTTATGGAGCGTGCCAACGGCGAAATATTAAAGCGGGCCGTGGGGAAACACTGAACGGGAATTTATCCAAAATAATAAACCGCTATTATGTTATACACTCAAATTAAATAGGTCACTTTATTTTCAGCTACGTATAACGATTTTGAAACGCAGCTATAGTCGTGTTTTATAAGCGTAATTTCATAGTTAATTGCAGTTTAGTAATATTATGCCACTTCGTTGGCCAGCCGCTTGAATTACGCAGTAATTTGCGGAGTGAGCGAGTCAAATTAAAACAGTGAGAATTTAATTAAATATGTAAATGGGTTCTCCTGTAAAAATCGCCGGAGTTGAGCACCTTTTGCTTTCGACTGCAAAGCTTTCGCTATGGAGACGTTTTGCCTGAAATTAAAGACCTATTAACAAAAGCTAGACTTTCTTGGGTTACCTAACAATCAACTAAACAATTATATTGTTATGAAGATATGTTTATTTTTATTTGTCCTTACAAAAACCTAAAGTGATGGTCCCACTAACTACATGAAATACTGATAGCATGGTTTTATCACCTATAAATATATATTTTTAATTACCGCCACTCATCAGCGTGCTGTTTAAGAATTCTATATAAGATAGAACGTATTTTTTTTAGGTTTTATTGCTACCTTACCTATTGACGAGACGTCATGATATAGTGTGAACGAAGTTAGTAATATATTTCGTTAGGTGTTCCACGGGGAAATGGAAATGGAAAAACATGCGATGTTGGAAAGTGTCTATTATATTTCGTCGATATTAAGAAACATTTTACATACCAATGACTTTCAGGTATTATAACTCGCAATAGTAAATTATCTATTGTTTGTTCTACGTTGCGGGCAAATTTAAACTATCCACATTATATTAGTGGAAATAAAACATAATCCTTCTTTAAGCGACTAAACACCAACAATTACCAATATTTTATTATATAAGCTACATAATTTGTTGTTCCTTGGAGCTGGTTTTTTGAAAAAAAGTGATAAATTTTCGTTGCTCAAATGTGGCAAATAGCAATATTTTTGTGGATATACCAACTATTATTTATATAAGATCATATTAAAAATATGCCATAATATAACACATAATCAAGGCCTCCGACCACTCACTGTGACATTGCTCTCGATTTTATTAGCGATAACATAAAATTCGCTCGTAAAACGATCATAAGTATATTTCACAGTCACTAGAGCAAAATCTATAAAATAACAAATGCCGCATCATATATAAAACAAAGTAACATTGAATGTTTTGTATTAGGAATCATTTTCACATTGATTATTTACTGCTAAGATTGTATAGCGCATTCGTTAACTTTTCAAATAAAGATTGTTCAGGTTTAATATTTAAGAAAAACCTTTCAAAATATATTTATATACTAGATGTTGCCCATGACTCCTTCCGCGTGGACTTTCATATAAACTTGCCCCCTGCCCCTACCGCCCCCTTATAACCCTTTTTTCCCGTTAAAAAGTAGCCTATGTCTTTTCTCAGGCTTTGGACCATCGATGTACAAAATTTTATAACAATCGGTTTAGGAGTTTTGGCGTGAAAGCGTAACAGACTGACAGACAGATTCACTTTCGTATTTATAGGCAGAATAATGCTAAGAATAACTTAACTAATCAGCAAAACAAAGGAAAATATTTTCGACTTGATCTTGCGAACCGCGGCGCCACACGTACGCTATTTATTGGCCCCTTTTATATAGAACACGTCATTTTTGCATTCAAGGTGAGGTAAAATCTTTTCTCTTCCATCTAGAGATCAGTTCAGATTTCAGTTTAAAAAGATAGCGCTGTTTTCGTCGCTTGCAACTTTAGACTTTCTACTTCAGAATAGCACATAGTTGGTAACTAGAGTTTTATAGTAATTACTATGTTAATGTGTGAGTTTGTCATGTCTAGATAAACGGATAGGTGCAAATGATATGTAATATTTATAGATACGTATAATATAGTACAAGTATTATAATATATCAACACATTCGACATAAAAAAATCTCTAACATTCAAATATTTGCTTATAGTTGCATGTGCTAATGTCTCCATGTCACGACATTTATGTAAACAATATCTTTGTATTAAAATGACTCGTAAATATGAATTAATAAAATAAATATTAATAATAAATATTTTCAGGACATTTATACACAGCGCCATCTAGTTCCAAGCTAAGCCGAAGCTTGTGTTATGGCAACTAGATAACGGAATAAATTACATATACATACTTTTCTTTTGTAAATACA
>DWAJ01003635.1:0-14364 GCA_018238005.1 Eurema mandarina
TTTATGATTTACACGGAAACAAATTTCGAAACACAAATATACTCGTGCACGAAAGCACGCCGAAGACAGCGTTATATATGAAAAACTGCCATGCCATGTCTATAAAGATATATAATAAACTGCCGGAACATTTGAAAAGTATAGAAATAAAAAAAATTTAAACAGAGCTTTACTAGTGGTTGACTCAAATAAACTATTATTCGATTAATGAATACTTACATTGATAGCTAATTTTAATAATTAAATTTGACATTACATATTTATTGTAATAACTTTTTATAATGTATTTAACTGAAATAATGTAATTTAATATTAAATAATAATGTTTTATCTAATTATGATTGTGTGGAGCTTGTTGCTTACCATTGCATTGGTTGTTTTCGCAAAAAATGATATTATTATTATTATTAGTATTATTATTTGGTGCGACTCAAAGTCCTGAAGCCCATGGGTATCTTATGAGTATTACCCTGCTATAAAAAGGTGTTTCTAAACTCAGAAAATGGCTTCACCATGCACTTTGGCTTATAAAGAGGAGGATAAATTCAATGTTTACTTGTATGTCATAAACTGTTCTATGTTGCGGTCGATATTTTTGTAATTATAAAGCAATAGCCTAATAATAATCATAGCATTTTAACAAGCGAAGCGATTTATTATTAGATACAAAATAGTTTCTACAAAAGTATATTATAACGGTTCGATTTGACGTTTACAATTCTAAATTCTAAATTAAATGTTTTTTATGTGTTTGGATGTTTATGACATTGCATGTCTCCGAGTCCAAACTACTCATATAGATTTCTTTTTATCGTTAAAAGCCACTTAATTGTGACGTCATAAAGTAATACTCTCATAGAATTACCATAAGTGATACTCCTTCAGGTACTGACAGAATATCAGTGTCACAGCTTATGCTGTGGCATTCCAGCTGACCCAGCCGAGTCATGAGCATAATTCACTTATACATAATATTATTTTTGTATTTTCATAAATAGTGTGTGTGTTTTCTATCTCTTTATTTTTCTTGTGTCTTGTACATTGTGGATTGTGTTATGTTCAAAAACATTTGTGTAAGCTTATACGAGTATCATAAGCTATAATATCAACACAGCACCGAAAATATTAGAAAATAGTTAGTACAAGATACCGAACAAGAAGTATGAGTTCCAGGTAAAATCGCTAATCGCTCCGCTAGTCTCTGTAACCACCTTTACCTTTACGAGTTGAACCACCTCACGCGATATGGAATATTGCGTTTGCTGCATTGCCGTATTTAGGGCTTTATTAGGAAATTACAACTCACTTATAACGAATATAAGTTCCTATTTAACAAAAGAATTACGACTTATACATTTCAGTCCCACGCTAAGCAGAGCTTGTGTTGGCAACTAGATAACGGATAAATTACATAAACATACTTTTCTTTTGTAAATACATACATACAATATATAGAAACACCCAGACCTCAGTAAAATACAAATGTAAATTACAAATATATTTTTCCGGTCTGGGGATCGAACCCACAACCCTTCGCGCAGAAAGTAGTTGGCCAATTTATAGGTATGTACAAACCTTCTTGTTTCATAAACTTTTAATTAAATGGACATCATGGGTTATTAATACATCCATACTAAAATTATAAATGCGAAAGTAACTCTGTCTGTCTGTCTTTCCATCACGAACTACTGAACTACTGAACCGATTAGAACGAAATTTACTACACAGATGGTCTAGAGCCTGAGATAAAACATACTTTTTAACTGGAAAAAGGGTTATATGGGGGGAAGGGGGTTCAAAGTTTAAATGAAAGTCCACGCGGACGGAGTCGCGGGCAATGTGATGCGGCGATGTGTCTATTTGTTTGTACGCATTTATCTCTGGCACTCTTGGATCTTATTATATAGACATAATTCGTTTGACACACTTACTGAATTATTTTTTAAAATTAAAAGGTTAGGTAAGGTTATCTCAATATGAAGGTTATCTTTATTTAACATAATTAGCAAAGTATTATCTAATAGACATAATAATATAATGGCCCCTCTATGATTTTACTATCTTAAATAAATTAAGGTGATAAATCAAATATTCCTATTCATTTTATCTATATGATATATTGCAATTCTTAGTCATCTTAACACTGAAATTTTTACACAATACTAGCGGACCCGTGCCCACTTCGTTGGTCGCATAATGTTAATAATCCTTTTTTTATATAGCCTATGACACTCAGCAATAACGTAGCTTTCTATTGGTAAAAGAATTTTTAAAATCAGTTCACTAGATCCCGAGGTTACCCGTATCGTATTTCATCGGATACCAAAATAAAATACTTCTCTCTTACTCGTAAGAAGTTGATTAATAAAACAATTACATATAAAAGCTTTGCATTTATTGTTTGTAACACTTTGTGTCCTGCGTACACGAATAACTACATAAATTACAAGGAAATATTCAATTATTTATTTACAATTAATTCACAGCGAAATTTAAATAATATTTACATAATTTCAACAAAATCATGGTTATTGCAACAGAAATACGTTTGGTGCAATTAAACATAAAACAGTGTTATTACTTTGAGATTTTTTCATACATTTTCTGTTGCAATTTCCACGTATTTATAGACTTTATTATTGTAATAAATACAGTTTAAAATATAACTTAAAATAAATTTTAATTTTATTTATAAATAATTAATTAATCATTGTAAAAAGTCACAAATTTTCTTAAAAAGCAATAATATCACACGTGTGGCAATGTCAATTTAAGGCTGAGGCGAATTTTAATAAAGCTTTTTTATTACGTAATTTTACATTAAAATTTGGAAAACGTGATTTTTTTAATATAAATAATCGCTGGGTAACGAAAAAGCCTTTTATTAATTCACACTGTATCTAAATAAGGGAATAAAAATAAAACTAATTAAAATAACCTATACAACCTAATCTTGATACGATAAACATTAGAGATTCCATTTTTTCTTGTTACTAGAACTGTAAATATGTATTTCTTTAGTTTTATTTTAACATTTCGTCAACAAACCAAATAAAGCTTGTGTTATAGCATTTCTACTGTCAAAACATACATAATATGATAGATAGCAACCCCAAAAAAATATAAATGTAAATTTAAATAAATATATTTTACAGTGTGGCGATCGAACACACAACCTTTACGGAAAAGGCAATTATTTCACCACTGCACGATGCGGTCATGTTAGTACACCATACATTAACATTTTTAGTAACAAGAAAAATGCTAATTATTTAAAATTTACAAAATATTGACTTTTTGCTAGGAAAAACAATTTTTTAAAGAAATAATGTAAACAGAATAACTAGTAACAAGAAGAATTATTATTAAGGAACTAAAAAGAAGGCAACAAAAGGAATATTAAACAAACGTTAAGGGAATGAAAAATCAGTTTGGTACATAACAATTGCATCATATTAAAAGCATTAATCACAGATCATTTTTCAGAGTACGATATTTTGAATAGACAGCATTGGAAGTATTACCGCTACATACATTCGAAATGTATGGAAGAAGCTAAAACAATGCTAATTCATATCTACACTTGACGCTAAGAAAATTGGATAATCACTGAAACTAGATTCTGGCACAAATTCTGATGCATAATTTATTTACATCAAACACATAAATGTTTTTAAAGTTAATATTAATGTTTTCTATGTTTCATACATAAGTTATATTATATTTAATTAATTTGTTTTGTGATTTAAAGAAATAAAATAAACAGTAACCGCGATTGAAAGTCTCCGAATGAATTTTCAAAACAATTATTTGCTGGCCAGCGGACCACAATAATAACATAACATCAGGTCGATCATCCAGTAAAATATTATTAAATACGATTGCTGATAATATTAATTAAATCATATGTTCTAAGACATCGAAAGAGCTATGTGAACCTTATAATGAGGATTAATCTACCAATACAATTTTAACTTTAAACATTTAAATATAATTAAGAAATTATATCATCAGAACTGTGCCCCATTTAGTACGTAAATATCTAATAAACTGTCAATATTAAATTCAAATATTTAATCCACATAACGGTCTTTATAAAATCTAATGTTAGAACAATTATGTACACTTTGATATATTTGCGTATGACTTTGAAGATATACAATTTATATATGTGAAATTTTCTAACTACTTATTCGTAAGGAAATAAATAGCGAATATATTTTTTATATTTACTTACTTCTATCCGGCATAGATCTAATTTTGAAAGAGACGACAATACTAGTTTCATTTAAGCCTGGATGCACATTTTTTCCACAAAAATAACTAATAACAAAGAAAAATCCACCAATATTTGAAAATATATTGTTAGATTTGATTTAAAATAACATCACAAAAATATTTTACAATAGTTCAGTTAAATAAGAATAAAAAGTTTAAATATAGGTACTTGGTACTGTTATCTACTTATTAATTAAGTATAATAAATAAGTTCACAAATTATAATATGTTATATATAGGTATAACATAAGTATCCTATCTTGCTTTTCCTTTTGCTAGCATTTTTATAGCATACGCCGAAAATATTAAAGAACCACATGCTCAAACGTCTTAAATAATTGTATTTGGTCTTAAATCAACACTTTTTTTAAATGACTGATGTGTCTTTATAACAAAAATTCAACGCTTTTTGCATACAATACTTGCTGTCCTTACTTTAATCTACATGTGATGATACAACGGTAGCAATGTACATGAAACTTATTAAAACTTTATTAATTTTATTTTATACGCGGTAGAGAAACAGCAAATTTTAGAGCGCTCACATTACGTTAAAAAAAATTTTATTTAATAAATGACTATTGCTCAGAAGAATGTTCAAACCAATTTCGTTCGAACTAAGATCACATTTTAAATTTACATGACACACGGCAAGAATATACGACAAATTCTCTTCAAGTGATTGTTAACAGAATCAAAAGTCTGTTTTCATAAAACAAGAATTATATCTTTCACGAAACTATATACGTAACATTATAATATCACGTCAAAATGTCCCCCCCCATTAGGTTTTGCTTAAATTAATTATTTGTGACGCGAACCTGTCACTTACAAATTTAAACTAGCGACCTTTTTAAATTGAGATGAAAGCTATCCTATCTTTTAAGTTGTATCAAACTGCACACGGTATGCAAATTTAATTTAAAATCGGTTCAGTAGTTTAGGAGTCAATCGCGGACAAACAACGTGACACGTTTTTTATAAATATTAAGATATAGACAATTCCACCAGATGTTTATTATAAGATAAACAATTCTATGCAAATTAGTATCATAAAAGTAATTTATGACGGTAATGTTTGAATTTTTCAGTGAAGTATTTCATGAATGTCAATCATAACTACCAATGATCAACCATTTCAAGAAATGGCCAATTGAATAAGTATATTGTTTTTTATACAGAATATCGTAATTGTATAAACATAATTCAAGCAATAGACTCGACCATTTCATGAAACTTCCAGCTACCATATGGTCATATCCAAAATAAACCAAGCAGTTATTTAAGGCAATTCTTTTATAGTCGTTTATAATTGAGTATAACCGTTGTTTCTCGGAGAGGTTCGTCGTCGTGGGTAAGTGGTGGCTTGGCGTCAGAACACGTCGTCGCTGGGGTCGTCGTCCAGTTCACAGAGTAGCTTGCTGCTGTAAAAGGAAAACAGTTCACATTAGTCATTTAAAACTATGCAATGGACATCATATTATCAGATACGTTTGAAAAATTGCTTTTTGAAGTTAAGGAAATCTTCGTGTGGAATTTTATATATAACATCATGGACCGTGTCCCAAATTCAATATCTATACATAAGGTAGTAAATCTTAATATATTAATACAACACTTAATTTACAACTGAAGTCATTCTAGCTTTCTATAGTACGTTCTATAAGCCTGAAATAAATGTGCTTTTAAAAAGAAAATATTGTCCATACACATCTACTCTTTTTTATAAAACTACACATTTCGTGAACGCAAACAAATGAACCTATTAACTCCCATCACACAGCTACGTGTTTTAAACATAAAACGTACTTGCAAATAAAAAATAGTCGCTAAACATCTATAGCTGACGATACTACTACGATGGTTCTTCGTTGAACTGGTATTTCATACTCTTCCTGTAATTCCACATCAAACTGATAATAAAGATCTAACTACTACGCTAAAACATTCTGTATAAGTCATTCATTAAATATATAATATGAATGATAAAGTACTTACTCTTCTTTGCTCGCATAGGATTCAGCGTGTACCCGACGATTACAAGCTCTGTCACAGCAATGACAATGCCAGTACGCAAGGACACTTAAACTGAACACGAATACTGTGGTCGGTAGCACCAGGGCCAATATCAAGCCTCGTATTGTCGAGTCCCAGGAATACCTCGCCACGACCAGCTCAGGTCTCGTCATACTATAAAAACAAGGGAAGATCTTAGGTCCCCGTGCAGCGTACTCCTGTGCAAACACTGAGCAGTTCACTTTAGGCGGATAACCACAACCTTCAGGGTTGATCAAGAACTTCAAGTCTGTTTCGTCCCATTCAATTGGTAGAGTTTCATTTCCAAAGTACGGCCTCCTAGCTAGATTCACACGAATCTTATGGCACTTCGTTGGCGTCGTAGTGCAACCTTCTCTGCACGATGCCCAGGTACAATTAGTTAGCGTTTGAGCATATTCATGGCTAGAAACGCTGCATATGCCCGCTTCTGGTGCGAATTCGGCAAGTATAGTTTGAATCGCTGGCTCAACCACAAAAGGAATCAGAAAGAGGAAAGCAAACACTGCTAAAATAGCGGACGTGCCAAGGCAAAGAGATGTGTAAAATTTGAATCTTTCAAAGAAATGTGCTATAAGCTGCTCCCGCGTAGGTTCAAGAGGTGTGAATTCTTGGCTCCCTTGCTCGGCTGTCTCTCCCATGGGAAGGGTGGACCTCTCGGAGGTGGCGGGCGAGAGGGTTGCCCGGGATCTACTTAATGTAGACATGAGGAGAGCTTGTGTTTAGCAGCGCAGAAGCAATTAGTCGTCTCTTAGTGAACTAGCCGGGCCCTCACAGAGGAGGGGAACGCCTGAAATAAAAGAGAGAGAACAATCATTACCGACATACATTGAACAAAATGTCATTTATTTATTATTAAGCGCATAGATATTCTAATATGTAGTCAAAATATTTATATTATATAACGGCTTTACGTCATATCTTCTACTACTTCACGAATCGATCGATTCGTGTACCTTTTATAGAACTGAAATAACTGACTGAAATATTTTATGTCGTCAAATATTGATGTCAAGGTCACACGAGTAGCTGAGTCTAATAATTACTTTGAAGTATTTTTACGGGGCTACAGCAGTCTTCAAATAAGTTTAAAAAATCACATTATTACCAGGACAGAAACACAGGTATCAGTTTTTTCTGATTATTTTTATTCAGTCATTTGTTGATTTTTTTTTGCTTCGAGATTTAAGTGTTAAATAAAAACTAATCCGGTTACAAAGTGTATTTAAAAAAAGCTCACGTGACTGATCTCAGAGGGGAGAAACAGGATCGTTCGGATGCATTTGCAACTCTGCTTGTCCAGCACCACAGACTTTAAAGCGCATTTTAGCGTCGTCACCCACTTCCACCGTCCTTTGACACAACATCAACGTTATACATGAAACTACGACCAAAACCGTTGGCAACAGCAACGCTACGATAAACTGACGGTATGTCGCCTCCAAGTCGAATCTAGCCACCACCGTTTCTGGATTGTTCTTCGTGTGGAAGCATGGGAATCTAGCTTTAGCGTTATGGTCCGTTCCGTCTCGTCCAAAAGTTTTAAGAAAATCTTTACATTCATCAGCTAGAGTATTCACACAGCCCTCTAGGTTTATCATTAAACGACTATCATTGGCCAAAGTTAGATCTACTTCAGGTGGAGCTATGACTCTATTTGGTGTTGCTTTGATAGTATATAAAAACTGCAAATGGGTAAAGTTAGTTAAGTCTGATATTTCTGTTCGTGGCAATAAAGCAGCGTTGATACAATCGACGGCAACGACGCCCGAGGTCCCATTGTGCACAGCGTGACACGATAACATCAAAACTTCTTCGCCAGAGTCCGTCCACACTATCTCACCACCGTCCTCTTTAGCGAGCTTCGTACACCTCGCCAGAAAAACTCTATCACCGCTTAACACTATAACATTTTTGTTGCGAGTTGGAATATCAACGCAACGTCGGTCACAGTTATAAGGCGTTCTTATTTTTCTACAAGTGCCTCTGTTACACGAAAACAATCCGTGTACATCGATACAAGTGATCTTCCCTCGTCTGCCAGAACATTTTAAAGGTGGTTCTGTATCTCGAAACGCGCACTCGAAAGCGTCTGTTATGTTTATACACTTCCCCTCCGTACAATTGAACGTGCCTGTTAAATTTTTACATTCATCACGTATGCAGTGGTATTTTTTTGCGTTCTCTTGGTCGATGCCGTAGCATGTTTTGTTAGCAGCACTACCACATTCAGAGAGGAGCAGCGACGATCCGTTGTTCCTAACGTTGACATAAATCTGTATGCAAGCTCCAGAGGTTTTGCTCAAGCACCACTCGCCACAGGAGCCCCAGTCACAGTTTTCTTTGTTCACAGCTCTTGTCGTGGTGCACATGATTGGGGTGGGATCGATCCCGGACGCGATGGCTCGAGTGTAGGGCATGTAAATGGCGACGGTGAGGTATACGATAGCTACACAGCTGAGGACGGCTGTCATTTGGCAGACGCAGATGGTGCCGCATATCTTTTGGTCCTGCGGGGGTATGATGAGGTCCTCGACGGGGGTGGGTTTCGTCTTCGGCATGGTGGAGACGTGCAGCCGCGGGCGACCAGCAGCCACTGAGGGTAGTGGCGAGCAGGGCGCCTGCGCGGTGCTCCGATCGATTCAGCGCACTGCAGGCCAACCCTAGTGCGCTATTTTTTAATTGATGTCAATGCTCGCGATACCATCTCCAATTATAATACATATACTGTTCACGTCATATTGTGACTTGCTTTGTTTTAAGTTATTGCGATGTTTGAATAAGTTCTTATTTTGAATCTAAAGCTAGCGTTATTATTTTTAATTACGTTTTATGGCAGTTCTAGGTATAACGATACCAACACTTCTTCCACATTTAAATTTAAGCCTATTAGACATTAAACTATTTAACTCTTCTTACATTAAGCTACCAGATAACACTTTTTATAGTATTTAGATATTTTCTTATGAATTCGCTAAAATAGCACGAAATATTGTATCATACTAACTTATTAAGAACTTAGGTACTCAGATCTTTTATATCAATTAACAAAACCACTAGCACTTTTTATTTAACAAACTGAACCTATATACTAAGGATTTAACAAACAATTTAATTTATTACAACGTCCGTCTTTACATTTATTAGATTAATTTAGCCACTTGTGTGGAATTAAAACGGAAATATCACTTTTAGAGTAACCGTAATTTTTACTTACCTTTGAGTATAGTTCCAAAAATATATATCTTAGGTAATGTTGGAAGCTGATGATAATCTTGCATAGTATCTACTTATGATTATTTATGAGTATTTTTGTAGAATTCACTAGTATTGTCACTGTGTTACTGTTTTGCTTTCTTTGACAACTGTCAACTAAGTGATCAGTCTAAATAACTGCGCAACGCGAATTTAAGCAGATTGCTATGAAGTTAGTTACTTGACATGTCAAAATTTAACATTATCAATTTAGAATGAAAAAACATAAATCATAATAGTAAGTTCTATCAGTGGACTCGACTATTTAAATAAGAGTTTTTTTTTTATATTAATAAAGGTTTTTGTGAAAAGCGCCATCTAGTGTCAAACAAAAGCAACTTTGACTAGATGGTACTTATATTTTTAAAACGTAGTGGCTTGGAAGAACTTTATACATTTTTCTTACTTGTGTTTAACTTTACAATGGTTTAAGATTATACACACATAAATCCATTTTTGAGTTAAGAGTTGAAGCTTTCATGAACGTTTCTTGTCTCAATAAAACGGGATCAAAATCTTATATTAAACTTCTATCGTAAGAACTCTATTTAACTAAGAATTAAATGCACTTTCATGAGTACACTTTGACTATATAAAACACATGTTTCCACTAACATTGCTATCAAGCTTTATTTTAAACACTTTAACTATCTTTAACCATAAAACTCTTTTATCTAACAAATAAATTACTCACAGAAAAAACCTCCATATTTTCTCATCTCCTTTCACATTGTTGGTACTGTTTACAATTGCACGTTCGTGTTTGTTTGTCCGCGTGTCATCACGTTGTGCGTCCTACGCATGCGCAGTCGGGTGCCAGCTCGCTACTTGCAACGTTTTGATCGACCTTATAATGCAGCTGAAATTCGTACCACATTCTAATTAAATACCTGGGTCTCGTAAATAAAGTATGAAATATTTTGAATGAAATAAAGAAACATACATTGAGGGGCAATTTCCATATAGGATAATAATTGAGACAATACATAAAACTATTAACAGCTATTAGATTATTAAACGATAAATAAAACAGATAGGAAAAGAAAAAAAATACATTACATTTGATGAATAGATGTTGTCCGCGTCAATTTCTGTTAATAATATTAATAAAGCGCTTAAGAAGTTTTTCATAACACATTTTTAATTTCTCTTTTTTTCAAATTTGTTGACGATAAAATATTTGTATTTGTACTTTATTTAATAGTAGGTATAATATCTTTTGATTACTATGTGTAGGTATTATACAATATACCTATCATATTCTCAAAGGTTCACTACTCTGCTTAATTGCTTATTGTGTTACTATTCCTGATTGTTTACCTGGAAGAGATCACTTTGAGTGATAAGGTCGCCAGTTGCCACATTGTATTCTAAAAATTAAAAGTTACTAAGATGAATGAAATGTAACAAAGAATTAAAAAATAATTAAATAAAATGTTTTTACTGATGCTTCGCTCTTATGAGTCGCAGCGTGATGTTATATAGCTCAAAGCTCTTCGATAAACGAACTATCCAACACAAAAAGTATTTTTCAATTCATCAGTATTTCTTGAGGCTAATGCGTTCAAACAAACAAACTTTTCAACTTTCAAATATACCTAAGTACATATAAATTAGATACACATTTGGTTGTTAATTGGCTAAAAAGAACAACAATGTTCATATAAGTTAGAACTAAGTTAAATCTAGAATCAAGATTTTTTTACTTATTGTATTTGTTTCGGCGGGACTTAAGTTAAGAAAAGTGTGTCAAGTTCAAGGCAACTCTCGTTATGGACACTTGTACAGCCTTGTGAATGTGTTGCAACTTGCAGGGCTTTAAAAGTCGAAAAGGAAAAAGTAATAACAAAGAAAGGAAAACAGGAAAGGAGAATAGAGTTAGCAGAGAGGATTGTTAAGGAATGATACTACTTACAGACGAAATGAAGTGAACATATCTATTTTTATTAAAATAAATATTGTTATTTTACCTTACAGAGTATGTTATAGAACAGTTAAGCATTAACAATAATTTGCATTATTTTTTCAATTAATAAAGCATAATATAATACTCGAAAATAAATGATATTTACAAAAAAAAAACATCTATATTGATCGGTGTATTTAGATAACCAACGATAAATTTTAGTTTTAATATTTACTATTTAATTCTTCTTAGCGTTCCTTGAAAAAACAAAACAAACTACTAACGAGATTATCGTGCAAGGGTTGGTCACCAACAACTCACCTATATACCTATATTATATTTAACCTTATACCGGTTTCGGTCGGTTTTGGAGCGGGAAACACAAATGAAGCAATCCAACAATTGCAACGATTAACTCATCAGCCATCGGCCTCGACTCAACGAGAGGATATAGGATTAACTCCTACGCTAGGATTCGTTTTTATTGTGATTTTCCTTATATTTAACACGTTTTTATGTAATAGAGGATAACTCATCAGTACCCTGGATAGCGATTATCACCGCCCATGAAGTTTGAAAACTACGTGCTTTATGAATGTGTTGCAGGCTTATAAATTATAAAAATAGTATAAAGGGGGGTTATTGATTTTGGAAGTAAATTATACGTAGAGATATATATAAAGGAGAGTGCCAAACCAAAAATATGTTTTCAAATAAGGCCAATGACGATCTAGAGACTTGGCGTCGTAAAATAAAGTTGTAAAAAGAAAAATAGTTTGTATATAACTTAGTAACGGGCTATTTTTAACCGACTTTAAAAAAAGGAAGCTTCTCAATTCGACCATGGTTTTTTTTTAAACTTAACATTATTTTTATCTTGGTAAATCCTCATTTCAATATTTATCTATAAAAGGAACATCTATAGATAATTTTTAAATAAAACAATTCATTAATATCCAGAGTTATTTTTACAGGTGATACCTAACAAGCCTATTTTTCACCGCATTTCTTTCTTGAATCACTCTATCTCATAAAATACCGAATGGAAATCGGTGGCGTAGCTTTAAAGATTTAAGCATACTTTGATACAGTTAGAAGAATCATGAAAGTGACTTTAATTTATAATAAGTAACGATGATTTCTCATAGATATTGATTTAGTTTTTCCTTATTTCACCTGAAATAAATAACGTAATCAGAATAAAAAGGAATCAAATGCTAGTTTATTAGCTGTCAATTCGGCTAATGTCACGGAGGTCAACGAACAACAATAAATCACCCGACAACACGTTACATTGTTACGTTGATTGCGCCAATTTATCACTTGCTACACATTACGTGGAAATAAACCCTAGTCGCTGTACGCACTGTAATGTTTACTCTTGCGTATACATTGCTTGGGCATCTGACTTTGTCTGCGTTTTGGGTCTATTATACATAATAATATTAGAAGTGTGATAGTACCTCTGTCTGTTTATCTGAAAACCAGCGCTGCTCAGGGCAACCAGCACTGAGCAGCACAAGCTGAGCCAATCACCCTTTGTCTTCACCAACTTTCCACTAACCATAAATTCTTTTAGATTGTAAGTTGACTCGTGTCTTATTTTAATTTTGTATTTTTTTTATTGTTAGTAGTTAGTAGTTTTGAAGACGATAAAGGATATTTTATTTTTTTATTTCTATTTTTAAAACTACTGAACCGATGGTAATGAAATTTAGTCCACAAATTGTCTAGAGCCTGAGTACGCGACGTAGGTTACTTTTGAACTGGAAAAAAGGGTTGAAAGGGTGGGTAAGGGGGGTCAGAGTTTATATGGAAGTTCACAAGGTGAGGAAAGTCTAAAAGGTTATGGCTTGTATAAAGTATATAGAGAGATATTTTTTCAAAAGCGAACTGAAAAACGGTTACTGGTGGGATAGGTTGCGCTGAGCGAGATATTTACAAAAATTAATATGAAACATATAAGGTTTCAAGTGTTTTAAGTGAATTAGAGTTCTTTACGTGATGTCATTAGAAAACGTGATTTATTTGGACGGATTTCTTGGTGTTGGATGGTAATACTATTAAGGTTTTTTGCTACAAAGATAACGTTATTTCAATACTAACTAAACATAAGCAAAGTCCAGAATAAAACTTCAAGTATTGTATTGAAATTTACGAAAAATAAACCACCAAACACACTGAGGTCCTATGTAGATATAATCGAAGCGATACTTAGAATTTTGAAGGCTAAATATAAAAAAGAAAATAAAGTGTTTCTTCGAAGCCTGCAGTGTGTTTGGGGCCTAAAAAGAGTAACACAAGCTAGGCCCAGATCTTTCCAGAATGACCTACGCAGGACGCAGGCGGCAGGGGTGGGCAACCTTTGGCTTTTTACAATAAATATATTTTTATTTAATCAAACAGTTTACTTGGTGCAGTGACGCACTGATATCAACAGTATGTAAAATTCGTTGATGCTATTACTATCTATACTATGAATCAAAATCCCATCTTATAATGGTTTACTTAGTTTGTTTAATAGTGCTATTAATGGGAAATATAAGTTCACCTTAAAGGCTTTACTTATTGTGTATTTTAGAATGTTGTCTTTTAAATGTTAAACATAAAATATATTTAAGTTCAATTCTATCAATTAAAAGAGTAAATATATGACTTTAAAATCTTTTAAAACGAAAATTATATTATACGTATAATAATAATTTTAAGTTATCATAAAAGGTTGACAACACCTGTAGGCCGAATCGCTAACTGATTAATCTGTGATAATCTGATCAGGAGGACTATATAAGGAGTCCTGTGCAGTTTCGTGGCATACTGTGTGTTGTGAGAGCCAAAATGAAAACCTTGTTCGTTCTAGCTGTTTGCGT
>DWAJ01003636.1:0-14362 GCA_018238005.1 Eurema mandarina
GCGTCAGGAACTCCGGCGTCATGTTCGGCGGGTACAGGTGGCTCAGTTGCAGCTGCCCGAGCTGAACCAGCGCCTCGGGGTGACTCGCTGAGATCATTGGACGCGCTGGAAATGGAAACAGATTAAACATTACGTATTTATTCATTCATTTTAAGCACTTTATTGTGCAATGATAATAGGACACAATAGAAAACATGCAAAAAGGCCTTATTGCTAAAGCAAAATCTGCCATTGGTTATATCCAATAAGACAATATTATATTATTTCAATAGTTATGTAGATAAAATATACTATAAAACAATATTATAGTGACGATCTTTTATAAAATTTTGATCTTATAGTTATACCAACGATACCTTCAATAGGGAAAATACAATTCAAATTAATAATTTTAAAAATAAATGATACGTGAATCTGGCCTAGTGAAGGTGAGCTTGACATTTTTAATATACATATAACGACCTACAACAATTTCAAAACACAAGTCATGTAATCGTGAAGTATAACAACTACTATAGGTAATTAAATTAAAATGTTATAGTTAAGACAGTAAATTCTTTCATAAAAACGCTATCGCATCGTTCGCATTATTTATAACCTGCAACAATAAAGCCTTGTTCGTAATGTAGTTCCCACATAGTAAAGCTACATGTGCGTTCCTTTCTTGCGTGACTCGTGTTTGGTGATGAGATAAGAATGTGGAACGGACGACGTCAACATTATAAATAGATTTTATAAGTTAGTAATTGAATACACAACATACGTGACGTGGTTAAATGCAATAATATAATTGTGAGCGTAGCTTGAAACATTTATTCTCGTAGCAGGATAGACAGCGCGATTGAACGTGTCTTAATTTCCTGTTTATATTCATACTAATTGTTTATTGTGAGGGAAAATTCATGGTGTGTTAGGTATTGTTTTATTACATCATGCCTTTAAATAGCTACGGATAAAGAAGTAGGTATATATTATAATGACTGTTTTGAGCTTGACGAACAATTAGCGTCGAAGGGGAGTAAAAATGAAGATGATTGTCCACATTCCGGTGCATGTTTGAGCGGTAAGCGATAATTTGGAGAACAAAGAGTACATATGCACCTGCGCAAACAATTCGTTAGCACGAATCTTTGTTAAGGGATGCATGTGTAGTGCCTTTAGGTCGTTAACAATATGAACATGTAAGGCGATACTCTTATATGCTTATTATAGACAAGATTGTAAGACACACACACATACACAGACACACACACACACATCATAAATATATACGTGTATAAGATTATTTATTAGTGCTGCTTAATACAAAGATGTACTGTTTTTCATCGAAACTAACGTAACAAGAATTAACTTAAAATATATTTTGGCCATTTGTTGTTCAATACAATAAAAAATATTAAATTTTCCAGCAATTATTGACGAATGATTTCTAAGTAATCAATAAAGTCGTGATTCATGCTTATAACAAGTAGATTAATTTAACTGCCGATTGAGGCAACATCACTGAATCTAGAAATCTTGAAATCGAATAAGGTGTGGCAATTGTACCACTACAAATTAGATTAATATTGATCGCGAAATATACTTCGCTTTTAGATTAATTGATTACTATTCTATTATTTTTTGACTATAAATATAATAATTGTAAAAGATTTTAGTTTCTTGTTTACACACAATTAACTACTTATTGCATTTAACTGACGACATTTGATCTTGGATTAAGAAAGAACACTTTTTAAACAAATCGAGTAAAACCTCGGGTATGGACTAATTAATACTTACAGTTATCATGATTAAATGCTTACTTGAAATTACAAGTTATATTATGTTGAAGGTAAATTTAACATCACTTCTACGTGTAAACAGCAGACTACCTATCTGTTTGTCAATCGCTGTGTCCAATCGGTAAATCTAAGTAATCGTATACTATTATTATTATAAAGAAATAAAGCTTGTGTGTTTGTTAAATTGTAAGGGGTAATCTCGCTATCTACTGAACCGATTTTAAAAATTCTTTCACCAATAGAAAGCAACATTATTGCTGAGGGTCAAAGATAGCCTTTGTAAAAAGCCGAAAAGGATAATAATTAATTATTAACATTATGCCCATCGAAGTGGCCACGGGCCAGCTAGTACTAAATAATTTGAATCGTATTAAATTGTATTATTAGTAGGTAACGTAGCGAATGTGTTGGTTTTAACAAAGTATCTTGACAGGGAAACAGTGTAGAAATTCTTGGCCAAACTGAGTCACCAACGAGATGAGAGGTGACTAAGAGTTCAAAAATGCATTCCGATCTGTTCGCATGTTTCGTGGGTTTAACCTAGAATACTCGTTTGTCTATTATGAAAAATAATGTATTTTGTTAGAATTTAAAATAACTTACGAAACGTTGGCTACATAAATATATAACACATAGAGCACTTAAAATTTCAAGAGGGCTATGAATTGAATAAATGTCATTATTTAACCAATTATAAGTCTATAATTATTTCGCTTTATAGAACGTAGTATATAAGTTTGAATACATAGTTTTTTTTCATTTTTATTACAAGACGCACAATTGTATCAGCTTCATTGATAAACATCCCGGAAACGAGTCCTAACACTATTCGTATACATATATGTTTTCGAAATGTCACTCCGTACGTAGCAGCGTTCAGTATTTTATGGTAGTTAAATATAGATCGTTCTAAATTCGTGGGGTTTGGCGACGGACAGACTTATTTGATAGTGGACGTAGGAGTACCGTGGGTTCGCCGAACGAAAATTTCGCGATGAATGACTGTCGGGTGTCGGCACGTTTATAATACGACCAAGTAGATTAACGCCTCTACAATTTGTACGTATTTTGTACTGTCTCGAGGGCTGTTAATATTCCTTATATAATATGAAATATGGTAATGTGATTCTTTATAGTACTCTAGCGAAGTAGGAATGAATTTTAGACGATCAAATATCTAGTTATATGGAGACATTTATTTACTATAAAAAATATTGTTTTCATTACATAGGTATATTATTTCTATTTGTACTGTCTCGAGAGCTGTTAATATTTCTAATATAATATGAAATATTTTAATGTGATTTTTTATAGTACTCTAGAGAAGTAAGAATGAATTCTAGACGTTCAACCTACTAGTTGTATGGAAACATTTATTTATTTCAAAAAAGATTCTTTTCTTTTACATATAATATATCCATTAACTTTAATGATCTAAGCTAGAAGGCAGGCATCAGTGTGAATTAACAAAGCCGGACATTGGTTAAGCAAAATTCAACTATAATTACGTATTTCCATACTCCACCCATACGCTTTAACTAAATGAATAATGATATAAAACCTTTAACGGTTCCGTATTCACTCGTATAGCTCGATACAATTTATTTACCTCCCACTCGTGACAGGTATAAAAACAAAGTTCTAAAAATAGATTAAGCTACTTAAAATCGATTGTGTTATGTTTTTGCTAGACCACAGATAGTTGTAGACAGATTCATAAGGCTTTAGTGTGAGTTTGTGCGTACTGTATCTACCTAGCAATGCGGAATAGTGCTGTAATTGAAAAACTAACGTTAATTATTGTTTGAATTACGTCCTTCTTTATTCATATATCGAGAACTTTCAAAAGTAGTGCTTTCGCAAAATGTGTTGTGTCAAAAAAATTAACAAATGTTTTTCTTAATTTGACATCGATCGAAATATTGCACTATTGATAAACTAGGATAGGTAAAATATACGAATCTTAAGAACAATTTCTTCTACTAATTCTGTTATATTATAAACATCTACATAGAATAGAATATATACGTTTATTGATTTCACGTGCACAAAATTGCAGATATCTGTTAAACATTTATGACGTAATTGCTATTTTATACGCTCTATAGAAATATAAATTTCCTTTCTATTCTAACGACGGTTTAATTAGATAATTATTAAAAGTGTTACAATCATATGGTTACTAAATTTCAGTATAGCTTTGTATGATTTAGCTTATTAAAAAAACTTAAAAACTTTATATATCGCGTATTGTAGCATTCTAGCTATTTTCATCTAAGTTTATTTTTTTTATAACATAGGGGGCAAACGATGACCGCCTGATAGAAAGTGGTCATCGCCGCCCATCAACACTCGCAGAGCTTAACAGCTCTGGAGTAGGTTGCCGACCTTTATATAATATTCTAGCTGACCCGTGCCCTCTTCGTTGGTAATGTTAACAATCCTTTTTTAAATAGCCTATGACACTCAGCAATAATGTGGCTTTTTATTGGTGTAGGAATTTACAATTTAAAAAACACACAAATTTTAATTCTTTATAATATTAGTATAAATATATACGTGTAAATCACATAGGAATATGAGATTGATATAAGACACCGCAGAATCGTTCTAGCCGTGCTCCTGGGCGTCTAAACATTGCAAATATGAGCCCGTGCGGTCGATATTACGCCCGTAACCCACTTCCGCTGTCCGTGACCTTGCCCTAACCATTCACGCCGCGTCTTACCACCCTGCTACCCCACCCTACAAACCCGGACACCCACACCTCACCCTGGGGGTGGTTTGCCAACCGTTTGCTTACGGCTCACTTTATAAGGATTTTTACAAGTTATCAATATATTGCGGATAGCTTTTCGTTTTTCTAACTTACAGTCGAAATTTATTTTCGTCTAGTACCTAAATATTAAATCCTAATCCCAGGAAACCTATGTTTGGCTTTCGTAAGATAGGAATTTGGAGCAAAAGTATGTTGTTGATCACCCTTTTACGCAATTTACAAAGCGTCTTCCACTTAGGCGACCGATTTGTTTCTTACGATCGGTTTACCAGATTCCGTGATAGCTTTCACTAAGATTGAGCCTTTGTACTTATCCCTTTATCTGCAGTTGACATAATACGTTCTTTTATCAGATTCTACAGCCACATATTTCATTCTGTTACAATAAAAGTTTTCTTTCAAACTTTCTCGGTTCCTTTCATGTCGTAAACTGTAATGTCTTAAATTCCTGCAACCTACTATGTTAGTTTATTAAAAATAAACGCAGAGCTATAAAACGCTAAACATCGGGCGTTTATTTTTAGATTTTATTACGAGTTCACCATTGTTTAAACACATCAGGCTGAAACAATACTCACATATCGTACCGTAACTATAGCGTAAACTATCAGTTACATTGCTTAAGAGCAATTTAAGCAAATTACTATGAAATTATGTATCGATAGGATCGTGATTCGTGATTGGTGCAATCGTGAGTTCATATACTTTTAGCTCGTTACTGTCTGTGAGACTTCATTCCCCAACCGGTTTAAAAAGAATTCGAGCTATTGTCCATCGTTGTATGTAAAAATTCTTAATACAAACACAAAAAATACTAAAATCAATCATCAATAATACTATCGTACGTAATTGTTATTATTCTCAATAGAAATCATATAATTCTACATTATGCACTTCTCAAAGATAAACAGAAATTATTCGACGAAAAATAAAATGGTATTTGCGTAGCCATTAGCATTACCTGTCTAGTCTATTAGGCAGATAAAATGGAGAGCAGCCAACTAGCAACGGGCACATCGGGAAAATTGGCAATATTCGTAGACGCAAATATTATGAACGTGTACGTTTGTTTATAAAGAGACGTGTACGGCCGCTTGACGGCGTGCCTTGATACTGCACCTGTTGTCTACAGCTGTTGAAACCACTGACTTACCTAACATGCAATAGAAATAGGTTTCAGCTTTACATAACCTTATAACTCTAACATATAGCTATGTTGTTTTTATTCTTAAAACTTCCTTTACATTTCTCAGACCGTCAAGTGAACGTCACGCGTGTACATCTTTTAGCTACGTGAGTACTAATTCTATTATTATATAAAAGACATGTCTACATTCGTAAATTATATAGTAGCATCGCTTAAATATGTGACTCGACTAAAGGCTAGAAGGAAAAGTAAGCTTTCGTGATGTTGAATGAACAGACGTCTAGTCACGCGACAGTCGTTACGTAACCCGCAGTTTCAACAAAGTTGCTTCGTCGCCTCGTTCACTACAAAAAGAAGGCTGACGTCTTAATTGTCTTGCAATAGTACTAATTACAATAACGCAGCGTTTAAATTGCACATTTGAAGTGGCACAGTTCTACAGCACTTAAGAGTTTCGCAAGCGAATTATCCGTGAATAAACCTTTACTCGCACAAGAGGTAAATTAGCCATAAGTACCTTCGCAAATGTGATAAGTTGAATAAATTGAGGTACGGCGGTCCGTGAACATTCGCGAGCACAATTTGCGCGAAGCGGGCGTTAGTTGCGAGCAATTTGGAGTCTTAAACAACAGTTTTATTGAGTGGATCACGCAATAGAGTGGAGGCAAACAACCCCGCCTACACTGCCGCGACCGACTACACGAACACAACTATATTTGCATACTCGTCATAATGCCGCGCCGTGGACTACTGAGTGTAGAGCGAGCAAGTGCCAGCGCCCACGCAACCCACATCCGATGCATGAGATCGCCGGTAACAGGCGCCATCAAACTGTGAAATCGTTTTAGAAACAGCATCTAACACGCCTAATAGATGTGGAAATTGGTATCGTCAAAATAAACATCGTGATGTATAATGCACACAAAATACATTTAGGCTGCGGGAAGAAAGTTGTTTGTAACAAAATTTACGGTTGACTTGACTAAGTTAAAAATACACGCGGCTAATTTGTATCAAATTGATGTCGCGTTTGCATTAATTAGAGAGTTCATTGACCTGAAAGCTATTAGCTAATAACTACCTATTCTTTTGAATCTAGGTAATTGCAATGCAGCTCTTTATGAGAGAGCACGAGTCTATTAGGCACCTCGCTAGTTAAGTGTTCATTTCAAATATGTTTAGTTAATTAAAGAATTATATATTACTTAACAATATACGTGCAATATTTCAACTTTATATTAAGACATACCCATCAATAAAATCTAAATCATTAAACATTTAAACATTCTAATTTAAATAACATTTATACGTAGTAAATTTAGAGAGAAGTCAAAGAAATTAGGGCAAATGTTTCGAATTAACCTTTCCGTCCTAACATTTATATACTGACAGATATGACCCAATTGTCTAAAAATTTCGCAGCCTCCATTAGTATGCAGTAGACACTTTCAGAATTTAGATCTGCCAAATTCAATTAAAGTATGCTTTTAAAACCTGAAAGACCCTCTAGATTTATAAGTGACACTTTTAAGATGATAATTCAAAATATGATGGTTAAGAAAAAGTTCTAATGAAAATGTTATTGCTTATTTGAAAAAAAAAAACTTTTGAATTGCCGCATTTTGAACTACATAGTTACGAAATCCTTTAATTTTTTTACGTGTTTTATACGCAATACTATATGTAGGTATAGGTTAATGAATATACAAAAACAAAGTAAACCAATTTAACTTGTTTAATCGTAAATCTTTTTCACAATACGACCGCTCGTGTTATATTAATTAAAATCGAAACGAACATTCTGTGACAGTGATGAAATAAGATGACCTCATATCGGACCTCGACCGAACCCTATCGAGCAGGTAAAATTATTGATTGCTGAATTAATTATAATATTCGTTTACTCCAATTATTTCGTAATTATTTTTTTGTACAAAAAATATGAGGAGTGACATTATCCTTGTAACGAGTGTTAATTAATTTAATTTTTCCACTCAAGCCAGATATTATTCTAGATATTAAATATATACAAATTATACATATAATTATAAAATGTATAGTTGTTTCAAATGTTGTCATAACTACGGATATAATGCACATACTTAAAATCATTTCTATAGAAATTTTAGTTGAATTAATATAAAGAAACTAATCTATTAGATGTTCTTGCTTCTCGGTAACTTGCATAATAAAGTACTTAAGCTGAATCACTACAGAATGCATATTCAATCAATGAAACGATCAGTTAATTGGCAATCACACACGGCAACAATGACGTCGAATTAATTCAATAATTATTCAACTCGTTTCTGTTTTACTCAATACAAAGTACGTTGCGACCGGTATTCACTTGTACATACTGTTATGAAAATATATATTACGTTAGATAAGTAACACGAAGCCGAAATCATGTTTTAAAATTCAATTTCTAAATTTTAAGACTCATGTTAAAAGTAATTTGTACTACATGCTTCACAATGGATGTGTTTTGTTATTCGTATATATGTATAAGGCAACAAAATCTATCGAGTGATCAATCAATTGTTAGAATCGGAGCGACGGTGCCAAATCTTCTATCTAAACTGTTGCCAGACGGTCTTGTTGTCGTCTTTTATACATTCCCGATTAAGATAGTTGGAATAACGATCAGTTATAAGCTCATTGGCAGACAGCGTCATATCATTTTGTTTTATACGATGATGTGTGGAGACGAGCACTCCTTATTGTAAGAGAAACGCCAGCCCATTACCAGTGCAGTGCTACCCGGAACTTTGCTAAAGCCAAACTCCGGACAGGGGTGCACTTTGAATCATAAGATGTTAAGACTCATTGGCCCAATAATCGCTGGCTAGTGCTCTTCAGAACGGAGCAGAGACATCTGAGGGCATGTTTTTAAATTACCATTCGCATGTCCTATTCCGTAGCATTTGTATATCAATGCTGACCTCGTGTGAACAGTTATCGTGCGTAGTTATAGATTCTAGACGTGAGTGCTACACGCGTATTCTATGTTTGCTATTGCAGAATATTAATAGCTGATCTAGCTTACCGCGTGACTAAGCCACCTGCAGGATTTACCAACGTTTGTATGCTAAGAAGGCTTCTTATGAACGCATGTTTGATTCAACAAGCGTCGCGTTTAGATCTCTAATGGAAACTAACGCAGGTTTTTCTTAACAAATGTCTGGGATTTCCAAGTATACAGAACGAGTTATTTTTATACGAGAATAATTGTTTTTTCTACTATTTCTTTTTATGTAGGTACGTTACATAAATGTGAAACCTTTTTTATATTATTACTATATTATCGAATTTAAAAATGTTAAACTATATAGCTGTTTTAACGTAACACAGTGTGGCTATTTAAGGAATATCTTTTATCTCCAGTATCAGTAAACGACAAATAAGAAATGTTTTTCTCGTGTATGTGATAATGGAGTTTATGTAATGTACCAAGTATTTGTTTGAGTTGATAAGTTATTTAAACAGAACGGAAAGTCCCTTAGAAACCTAATCTATCCAAAACTTTTGTTTATAAATATACTGATTAAAGATGAATTTTTGTATTTTTATATACCTATTGTAAATATCTGAACGAATTGTGTCGGAGTCGCATGTGTCATGATTTGGATGAAACAGGCTCCTGAAAAACAGGCTTTACTATCTTGGGAGCCTGGGTACAATTTTTTATAAATTACCTTATAGTGGAAATAAATTATTATTATAATTATATAACTAACGTTTATATCACTAGTGATACCAGAACGTTATTTAGTATCGGATGAGTTAATTGAGAGTCTAAACTACCTTAATGCCAAATTTGAGCCAAAATTATTAAGCAACTTTTACGTAAACATCCATACATACTTAAAAAACTTTAGGGTTATATTAGTGAGTGTAGATAAAACGAATAAATATCAACGTTTCTATGAAAATGTATCGGCCTAGCAGTATCATACACGTGAATGATATTATTTTAAATAGATATGTTATAAACACAACATTTTGAACGCAAAAACATCCTAATTAGGACATCTTACCTTTAGGTGATTGGTTTCCGGTACTTTCACGCGCAACTGACAAAACTATCTCTTTTTTTGTTGGTTTTATAATTTATCTTTTCTATCGTTTTGACTTGTATGTATGTGTGCTGCCGCTGCTGTGCGGAACACTTTTTTTTCGGTTGATTCGTTGGTGTATAACATATCTTTTAACTATAATATCATTGATACACGTGCATAGTACGTTCCGCTTGGTTACCGAATATTTAATGTTTAATATTACAGAATAATATCACGTTGCGCGGATAAGATAATACTAAGTAAACAGTTACTGTTACTGTGTACGTTTGTAAATATCAAGTGACCCAAAGGAAACGACACCATATTGGAATATGAGATTATATTATAATCAAACTAAAAATAAACATTGTTTTTCTGATTATATCTTCCTCGTATGAAACCAATATTGAGATTGCTGTCAGATTAAAGGCATAGTAGAAGATTTATATGATAAGTTAGAAAATAGATTTTAATAAAAAGATAATACGCTCTCGTCCAATGTGAAGAGTCTTAACGTTACCAACAACACACGAGTAACATCTAATAATCCAAGTCATACGACTTCCAGCAAAGAATATAAAATATTTTTAACTTAGAGTCGATCATATGAAGAACTTCAGCTTACTTTTTTAAACTTTAATGATAAATGATAGAGGACTTTTCTAGTAAGGAATATATTAAAAGTAGTTAGTATAAATAATATTCTATAAATAAACTTGTGACATTAGGCTGAAATGAACAAATAATCATAATTTTAAGAATACAAGAATACAAATAATGAATCATGTACTTTACTTTCTAGGTTTTGTAATTTCGAACGTGTAAATATACAATTGTGGTCGTAAAATAATAATGCCTACATACTCGTACTCGTATATGTATTTTAAAACTTCTAAGACCTATATAACCAACCCAAACAACGCTCGGAGAAAAACAAATAAAACGTTAAGTTTCGATATACATAATTAATATTGAAATGTATAAGTGATAAACTATGGTCTCTGTTATCACGACACGTCCACAGTAGTCATTCTGGCGACCTCGATATCAGCCAGTACATGAAAACAAAATTCGCTATAAACACTATTATCGCTAACATAATATTGTTCAACTTTGAACCTATTCGTGTTGATTATTAACGCTCGTTTTCACTTCTATGCCGAATTGTTCTCGATGATATGTTTTTTTATTTATTTTAGAACCGGTCGTACGGTCGGGTCTGGGTTGAAGTGTTACTTGAGAAATTATGCATTTTAAATACAAATTTAATCGAAAATATTTAATTTTTGGTTTGCAAGATGACTATTTTTAGTTTTAAAGTATAGGCTGCAATGATGTACTATGAAAATAACAAAACACAATCTCATAAATTAAATCTCGAAGTTATTTCTAATCCAAATTGAGATAGTTAAGTTTGGTTACAAATAGTTCTTATATAAGTTTTAATGCTAACTTTAATAACTGAAATAAGCGAAAATATAAGCTTCAGTATTTCTAGCTGTTAAACACTAGGCATGAACTAAGAATAAACATCGATAAACAAACTAGTTCTGACTATTTATGTTGAACCAACAAAATTGTGTTGTAAGATGAATGACGTGGGTAATGAAAACGCAAACAATAGTGTACCAAGTTACGTATTTCAGGGAAGCGCGGACGTCGCGTGCCTGTATTATCAAACGTATCTTACCATGAACACCGGATTATTTGTTAAATCACTCTCATACTATGAACTAGTTGTGTGGAGGAGTTTCAACTGCGCTAAGCCCGATCCCACATACCTATTGACGAATTTCCATACAAACTTTTACCACCGCTAGAGGAAAGGGGATGTAACCTTGCTCTACACCAATGGAAAAATAGGAGGAATAAATCACTGGCCGGGTTTAAAGCCCCAATAGTTCGATGTCAAGAAGTTGTATATATGATGAATCACGAATAAATATCATAAGGGCGATTCAGAACTTGGTACATTAATAGCGATTGCTGTTAATGTACCTACAACCTGCTATAACTCTCAAAGCCTGAGTATTTCCAGTTCTATATAGTTTAGATCTTTAGTAAATATAATGTCGGTAGTGTAGGCGTGAAAGAAATTAGTAATACTAACTAACTAAGAGCTACTTTCGCATTTGTAATATAAGTAGGAATAAGAAAGAGTAGTACAAAACAAAAAAGTTGTCAATCTCAATGATTGAAAAGATTCTTCTGAGTGTTGACGGAGTCTGATGACCATGTTGCATCAGATGACTCGCTTGCTCGTTTGTCATCTAGTACAATATTTCTATGTATAAGTTTATACGCAAGTTATATTAAACAGATCTTAAGTGGAAACGAAATTTATTGTTAAAGTATATTATGTATAAGAAATTTTTCCAAGGTTTAAATATACAAATAGTACCAGCTCGTACCAATCAAATGATTTACACATTTGAAATTGTATTTAAAAGTACAATGAAACATCTTTCGTTTTAACATACTTGACAGGATTAAAGATATATTTCATTTTAATCTTCTTGATTTATAAATAACACACTTATATCTGACATTTCAATTTGGATCACAATTTAAAGTATCTATTAATTGTATAATGAAAATAGGACATTTGCATTTTTGTAAATATGCATTTAGTGGAAAAATTAATATGCGACATTTATCGGCTCGCCATTTCTAAATTGTATAACATTAATATAGTCTTTCTACTGTTGCTTATCGGTTGGACCTTGCTATATCCTGTATACGTATTTTATAAAGCGTATGGCTTTTTATTTAAAATTATTTGTAATTCCGAACGTATTACGATATGATTAGCTTCTAAAAAGTAAATAACACTCGATAAAACTGATAAATACTTCCATCATTCATTATTAACTTCCTTTTAATATATCATGGCATTCCATTTCACGATTATAAAAACATAAGTCAATATTTGGTAGCGCACAATATGTGTGACGCAACGAATAGTAATTACACATATTTATTACCTTGAATCTTTAGATATATAGAAATACTAGCCACCCCTGCGGTTGTACCCGCATTTATGTATGTTTTATACTCATAAACCTTTCGAATCACTCTATATGATAAAAAATCGCATAAAAATCTGTCGCGTAGTTATAAAGATTTAAGCATACATAGGGACAGACAATAAAGCGACTTTGTTTTATACCACCACCTAAATCAGATAGTGAAAGTAATTTAAAAGGTATAGAAGGTTCAGATTACATTACAAAAAGTCCGTAGGGTCTTTACGACCCTGAAACTTATCAGCGTAAGCCACGGTGAAATTAATAGCTAACATTGAACTTGAACGCTATGCGTGAGTGACGTTATATACACGTGAACAGGCGCAAGGCCATTTCATATCGCCGGCCACATCGCTTCCAATTCAAACATTTATAGATTAACTTGTTTTTTTCAATCGCCAAGGGAATTTTTTACTTCAAATTATATCTACTATCTAAAACGCCGATCTGCATAGTTTTAGCTTTTGAAACTTGCTTGTTTTAACACGTTTTACGTTTGACCTTATCAGTATGGATGAATACTAACTTTAATTTAAAATATTCAACTTTAGAACCGTAGATATATCTTGAAATTATATTTGTGTTTTTTAAACACAATCCTTTACGGAGAAAATGCTATTTTATAACTATTGATAGAAAAAAAAACGAATTATTATAATGTTTATGGTAAGTATTTATCATAGTTTAATATCTAAGCAATTATATGTGAATTTGGATTTTGCCAACTGCTTTTAGTGTCCTAATAATGGATTAAGTTTCCAGTTTAAATGACTTATTACAATAATGTTAAATATTGTTTTAATTTTATTTATGAACTAAGAAATACCTAATATCAATTGAAGCATTATACAGTACTATCGCTATATCTTATCCTTTACGAGTTTATTTTTTATCTTGCCGTATTCAAAGGTTCGTACTATCTCGTATCACATACCTACTAATATTTGATAAGTTATTTAATCTTTCTCATATCTATTGAATCAAGTGAATAATATAATGAATGGCGGTTGGTTTGTTGATAACACCTCCTTACAAACTTAATATTTATATTCCAATGATTATTTAATAGATATTTTATGCACCTACAAATCAACCGAAAAAAGTGTTCCGCACAGCAGCGGCAGCACACATACATACAAGTCAAAACGATTGAAAGAGATAAATGATAAAACCAACAAGAAAAAAGAGATAATAAGTTTTGTTAGTTGCGCGTGAATGCACCGGCATCCAATCACCTAAAGATAAGACGTCCTAATTAGGATGATTTTGCGTCTTCAAAACTTTGCGCTTATAACATATCTATTTAATATAATATCATTGCTATATTCTATAATATGTTGTGTTTACGTGGAAAAACCTATTACCGATATTGAATAATACATCAGTATTAACATTAACGCTATCAGCTGTATAGGTCATAAAACGAATGTATTTTAATATTTAACAACAAAAAGAGTACTAAAATGAAATTTATAGAATAACTGATAACTCATATCATAGTTATACTAAAGACTTAATTGTAACCATGTTTGATCACATCTTTTCAACTGACTTCAAAAAAAGGA